>LNAC01000155.1:4989785-5049588 GCA_002007465.1 Ailurus styani | reverse complement strand
AAAGAAAGAAAGAAAGAAAGAAAGAAAGAAAGAAAGAAAGAAAGAAAGAAAGAAACACCAAATCCCAATGACTTACTTTGTTCATCAGAGAGACTTTAAAGTCTTTGGCAACACCATGTTGGGGTCCTGCTTCTAAATCCTGAAGCAGGATCAAAGACCCTCTACTGAGGAGCAGTTCGTCTTACTTTTTTCTCCATACCCACCTCAGTCAGATTTGTCTGATTCTCTGACTATTCAGCTCAATGATGTAGCCCTTTGTTCATCAGAGAGACTAAAATTTCCTGCACTGATATAATTTCCTGCCTCAAAGGGATAATTGATTACATTATATAGTGACATTCCTTTAAAGCGAGAAAATCCTGCATTATGGGAGGAGTAAATCCAATACCTTGGAGAAGGAAAGCCAGAGATCTTTGTAGCTACTGCTGCCCTCAAGAAACTACCCTTGTTTCTATGACTTCCTCTCTTTCCAATTATCTTGACACATTAATCCTGCAAATTCCATGTTGCCCGACTATGCCTTTAAAAAAATGAGTCCTGTCTGTTTGCCTTTCATAGGTCTGTTTACCTATACATAGAATAATTTTTATTCAGGTAATATGGGCACATGGCAAAGAGTAGTAATTCCTTGCCCCATCCATTCCACCTTTACCCCAGTCTCAAGAGTCAACCACTGATAACAAATATCTGGTAATGCTTTTATGTCTCTAAATACGCTTTTTCTATCATTGTTTGATTTATCAATTTTAGATATTATATAAATTTGCTTCCTTTATAATAAAAGTGATATGAGATGTTCATTCAGTGATACCACTCCCCACTTACCTAGTAACTTTAGAGGTATACCACACCTTAATTTTTTATTGCATCAACTGTAGGTATTGTCCTTCATTGCCCATCTTGTAAGATGAAGATATTAGTGACTTTATCCTTGCCTTTAGTTCTTCTCTACTCCTTCCTTTTCCCAACTAACTTCTATACTTTCTCATTTGCATTGTCAAAGTTGATAACATTTATGGTCTATTCTGTTACCAAAATTTAATCTTCCATATGTTGCCTGTAGGTTGAATCTAAAAACTGAAAGGCAATAAAATATTGTCATTATTGTGACTTTCTGAAAATTATGAATGGATACAGTTCATAATGTAATCAATATAATCAAAATGATAGTATAGCTTTTTTCCTCATGAAGTTTTGAAAACTCCCCTTTCTCTTGAACTATTTACCTTTAGAATAGTCTTGATTATTTCTATACATAATATCAAATGTGGTATTGTGTGCAGCTTTTTCCTGGAATCTCCCCCACCATCTCGGGCAAGACCTTCTATCCATCTTTTCCAATTTGAACTGCCTCAAGGCCATATAAACAGCTGTCATCCTGGGACTTCTCTTCACCTTCTTGATTTGTTCTTGTGTTTTACTGGAATATATCCTCAAGAAATTTTTAAAGAAATGGTGTGTGGGAGGTAAATTTTCTAAGTTGTTGCATATCTGAAAATGGATTTAGTCTATATCACATTTGATTGCTAGTTTGTGGGGACATATAGAATTCCAGGTTCAAATTCATTTTTTCATTAGAACTTTAACAATATTATTCCCTTGTTGTCTAGCAACTCATATTGTCGTTGAGAAGCCCAATGCTATTCTCAGTCAAGTTGCTTTGTAGGTAGCAGTTTTGTTTTTTGGGAAGATTTTAGGATCTTGTCTTTTTTCTTTGTGTTCACAATTAACTATATGAACATAGGTCTTTTGTCATTCATTGTGCTAGGCAATTGTGGATTTTCTTAATATGGAGACGTATCTCCTTCATCTCTAGAAAATTTTCTTATTTATTTGAAAATGTCCTTATTTCTTTTTTTTTGTTTTTCTTTCTTGGAGCTACTTTTAACTGATGTTGGGTCTTTTCGATTGATCTTACTCAATTTCTTTAGAAAAGACCCCTGTATATTTTCTTTAAGATAGATTCTAAAAATTCTTCAGGGGAGGTGGAGATGGGAACCTCTCTGAAAACATGCTTTTAAAAAATTAATTTCTGGAAATGTCTTATCTGTATATGTATAATTCCTCCTGTCATTGTATTTGGCATGTGAATATTGTGTACAAGGAAATGTTAAGACTGGTTACCCCTAAACAATATATACTTATACTTGCTTCTGGAAAAGTGTTTAAGACTTAGCTAGATTTCCATTTAGATCTTCATATCTGTTGCATGGAAGAAAGTTGGAATCTTGGCATAGAGTTGCATGACATGTAAGATTTTGTGCATGAATAATTGTTAAAATCTGTGTTCCAAAAGTGGACATAGCATGTACAGGCAGTTTTCTTTCCTGGGCACAAAAAAAGTTAAAAAAAAGTTGTTTAATATTTGTTGTTGTATACCCAAATATGTACTGAATAAACTCTTTATATTCATTCAAAGAAAAAAAAGTAATTTCTGGGGGCACCTGGGTGGCTCAGTTGGTTAAGCTTCCAACTCTTGGTTTTGCCTCGGGTCATGATCTCAGGGTCATGAAATTCCTGAGATCAAGCCCTGCATCTGGCTCTGCACTCAGCATGGAGTTGACTTGATATTCTTTCTTCCTCCCTCTCTACTCCTCCCTCTGCTTATATGCACTCTTTCAAATAAATAAATAAATAAATAAATAAATGCTGTTAAAAAATTAGTTTTCCCCAGTTTTATTGAGATATTGATATATACAACTGTATAAGTTTAAGGTGTATAACGTAGCAGTTTAAATTATATATATATATTGTGAAATGATTAGCTCTCTAAGTTTAGTTAGCTTCCATCACCTCCTACAATAAAAAGAGAAAGCAATAAAAAAAAAGAAAGGAAAAAAAAAACCCTTTTTTGTGATGAGAATTCTTAGGGCTTACTCTTTTAATAACTCTATATCACACAGTAGCATTAGCTATAGTCATCATGTTGTATGTTATATCCCTAGTACTTATTTATCTTATAACTAGAAGTTTGTACTTTTTGACCACCTTCCTCCTGTTCCTCCTGCCCTCATCCTTCACCTCTGGTAATCACAAGTCTGATCTCTCTCTCTCTCCCTCTTATGCTTTTTCTTTTCTTTTCTTTCTTTTTTTTTTTCATTCCACATGAAAGTGAAATCATACAGGATTTGTCTTTCTTTGTCTGACTTACTTCACTTAGTATAATGCCCTCAAGGTCCATCCATATTGTCATAAATGGCAGAATTTCCTTGTTTTGTTTTTGTTTTTGTTTTTGTTTTTGCTTTTTAATGGCAGGGTAATATTGCATTGTATGTATATACCACAAATTCTTTACCCATTTATTCATCAGTGGACATTTAGGTGATTTCCATGTCTTGGCTATTGTAAAAAATGCTGCTATGAACATGGTAATACCTCTGTTTTTAGTCCAACAGCTCAATGCCACCATTTGTTGTGCCTGGTATATCTGTGTCTTGTGCTTCTCCTGTATTCTTCAGATTGTTTTTCTCCTTAGTTGTATTCCCTCCCCCATCCCCAATACTTACATGTACACAGAGACTTCCTCCCTCTCTCTCTCTAGACTGAGGCTTCTTCTCTCTTCCTTCATCAGTAAACATATCACTGTCAGATCTTAGTCTTCCAGAAATTAATCTAATCTATTATTCATCAATGGAGCCCTTCCTCTTTTTTTTGGCATTAAAATTTTCATTTTATGTTCTGTTTCTGCCATTTGAATAGCATCTTAAGAGGAAGAGGAGATAAACATTTGTGATTGTTCCTCCAAACTGACCCTCTAATAAATCAAGCTCTTCATCAGAACCTTCCTGCCTTTGCTCTGCCCCAGTCCTTGTTACTCATTATCATTAACCAGTGTTCTTTGGATTGCCTGATTTTGCCCTACATGATCCATTATCTTAACTCAGTTGCTCAGGTTTGCCACTCTTCTTCTTTTATAAAATAATTAATTAATTAATTAATTAATTAGACAGAGAGAGATCACAAGTAGGCAGAGAGGCAGGCAGAGAGAGAGGAGGAAGCAGGCTCCCTGCCGAGCAGAGAGCCCGATGCGGGCCTCAATCCCAGGACCCTGAGATCATGACCTGAGCCGAAGGCAGAGGCTTTAACCCACTGAGCCACCCAGGTGCCCCATTATTCTTTTTGGTACAGAGAAATTCCTTGTTATATTATAAAATGGACCTGAGAATCACTGTTTAGTATTTAGGGTTAGTGATTATTATACTGAGAACTATAACCCAACTGCAGTAAAATTATTATTTCCTTTATATATTCTTAGAGAAATGAAAGTGGTGGAATAATTAGTTGTCTGTTTGGAGTGGGGTCTGGGGGAGTGAAAAAGGAAGGGAACGACCAAGTCATAATTTTCATCAAGTGGCACATCTAGAAGGTTACTAAAGAAGAATGATAAACTTTATTTTTTAAAAAAGATTTATTTGAGAGGGAGCATGGGCAGGAGGGACAGAGGGAGAGGAAGAGGCAAAGAGACTCTCAAGCAGACTCTGCACTGAGCATCGAGCCCCTACATGGGGCTCAATCTCATGACCCTGAGATTATGACCCGAGCTGAAACCAAGAGTCAGACACTTACAGACTGTGCCATCTGGTGCCCTGATAAACTTTTCTCCATCATCAGTAAAGATAGCCCAGAAGAAATAGGATTCTGTTGCAATATGATTAGTTTTTAGAAAAACTAGAAAACATTTCTGAGAAAGAATTCCTGTAAGAAATCAAGTACTTTCATTTCCTTAAGTATCTTTAAAAATAGGATAGGGACTCATTTTGTTTTCTGTAAGTATTTACAGTGATCCAAATTAGAAGCAGAAGTATGGACTAGAAGACCTATCTAGCTTCTTCTACTCTTAGGATGACAATGAGAAATAACCACAATAGTGGTAATTGGTATCACTTACTGAGTACTTGTAGTGTGCCCACTTCTGGGCTAAGCGCTTTGTATGCCAATCTCATTTAATTCCTACAACAGGCCTCAGGGTTAAGAAATATTAACATTTCTACTTGACAGAGAAACCCATTGTCCCATATCCCTAAAGTAATAGATTCAGATCTGGGTCTGTTTGACCACAAAATGATTGCTTTCAAATGCCACGTGAATTTGTCTCTTCTAGGATGCCATGATTTACAATTTCAAAAATGATGCCTTTACCTAGGACCGCTATGCCCTTATTGTTCTAAGTAATATTTGTAATTGGTTTTAGTGATTTTTTCTTTGCCTGCATTTTGTCATCAAATCAGACTGAAGTGATGATGCCTCTATTTGTAGAATTTGAACTAATTTTCTATTGTCATAAAGATGTGCCATATTCAAGCTGTTTTTCAAAGTCACATGACTTTACAGTACTTACACAGAACACCCTTAAAACTCCATATTCTCTATGAACCTTAGCTACTGTCCTGAATGGACAGTTTCAGGAAATGGTTTTCTAGCCCAACCCCATGGCAGTCTCAACTCTTATTTTTTATTTTTTTAAAGATATTTATTTATTTATTTATTTATTTATTTATTTATTTATTTATTTATTTATTTATATTTGACAGAGAGACACACAGTGGGGGAGGGAACACAAGCAGGGGGAGTGGGAGAGGAAGAAGCAGGCTTCCTGCTGAGCAGGGAGCCAGATGCCAGGGTGGATCCCAGGACCCTGGGATCATGACCTGAGCCAAAGGCAGATGCTTAACTGACTGAGACATCCAGGCACCTGGCAGACTCAACTCTTAACAGCCTTGTGGGGGTGCTGGCATATCCTAACCAGAGCAGGTGAGCACTTCCTTATAAGGACACTCTTTTTTTTTTTTTTTTTAAAGATTTTATTTATTTATTTGACACAGAGAGAGAGATTACAAGTTGGCAGAGAGGCAGGCAGAGAGAGAGGAGAGAGGAGGAAGCAGGCTCCCTGTTGAGCAGAGAGCCCGATGCGGGCCTCGATCCCAGGACCCTGGGATCATGACCTGAGCCGAAGGCAGCGGCTTTAACCCACTGAGCCACCCAGGCGCCCTATAAGGACACTCTTCACAATAGTCTTTAAAAATCATGGCTGCTTCATGTAGGGTAAAAAATTGGGTAAAAGGAAAACCTTCATCCCACAGAGTTTTTAGACAGATTTGATTTTACTTTACAATCTTAAGCTACATTGTTTATTTTTGCTCTCATTGGCTTTATTGTTCATTAAAGAGCTGTTTGCTCTTTTCCTCTTTATACATATGAAGAATTGAAAAGAGCACGCTTATTCATAAAAGGCACCAGAGCAATAGGAAAAGAAGGGAAAGGAAGGAAAGAAGGAAGGTAGGAATGATGAAGGAAAAAAGAAAAGATCTTTTACCATGAAGGTGAAGAGGAGTCCAGTGCCGCAGATCCCTATTATATCACAAAGGGTTAATTTTACCCTAAATTAAATGCTGACAATTAAAACATATTCACACAATTGCAGTTAGCCTACAGAGTGATTGTTTTATAAAGGAATTCTGCAGTCCCTTCAAGTGCTTGTACCTGTTTTTATTTTCTGCCTATGTAGTATTTATCCTGGGGTGACCAGGTAAGAATCCTCCAGCAGCTGCTGGCCGACTGGTCACTGCCCACTACCATCCCTACTCCATTTCCTCTCCCTCCCTCTTCTGAACTTAGTTTGACCAAGATTGTTGAAAAGATGATGACAGAGGCAACAAAAGCAACTAAATAATTTTTGTCTAGGATCCTGCCTTTCCTTTCACATTTCTGTCTATAATTATGACCATCTCCTCCATCCAAGAATATGTGATGATGTTAATCACACAGTAGCTGAGTAAACAGGTTTCTCTTAACTTTGCTTTATTTCACTAGAAAGAGCACACAGTGATGGGTCCTATGATGTCACTGTCACATTCTGGACCTTAGGCTTTTCAGTTGCTCTGCACTAGAAAATAGGATGAAACTGATCGGCTCCTATACAAACAAAAAAGGACATTCTAATCACATTTGTATTGTGTTTTAAGCTGCTCCGCTTCACAAATTAGTTTTTCTTCCTTTATGTAGAGGCTTTATAAAAATTCTCTGTATTATTACCATCATTACTATTAGCCTCAGCAGTGACAAATTTTCCAGTCTTGGGAAAATAGGAGAAAGAGAAAGTGACTGTCTACACATAATCTGAAGAGACCTAACTCCATTTTGCAAAAAGTACAAAAGCCTAGAAAGTTTATTGATTGAAATTCAATAGCAGACACCAAAACAGATTATAAAAGTATAGGAATTTGCCAAGTTAAATGTATAGAAAAAAGCAAACTTAAGTAACAGGAAAAGAACCCAGCATGTATAAAATTTTAATAAATGACATTGAACGACATGACAAATCAATCAGAAAGGGTGAGATTGGGAGTGCTTGGTTGTCTCAGTCAGTAGGTCATGTGGCTTTTGATCTCAGAGTTGTGAGTTCAAGCCCCACATTGGGGATAGATGTTACTTTAAAAAAAAATGGTAAGATTGTTCATTAAATGGTCTAGGGAGACATATTTTGAAAAAGAAATCAACTTAGATTTTCACCTTACACCATATGTGAAAATTTATTCCAGATGGACTAAATATAAACTATTAATAAATAGGGAGAAATTATAAGTGACTGGTCTCTGGAAGGGAATGTATTCTCTTGGCATTAGAACAAAGATAAAAATTATAAAGTAATTTATCATCATCTGACTATATAACAATATTGAATTTCTATATATCAAAAACTTAGTTATGACAAAAAGGATAATATCCTTTACATATACAATATGTAAAATATAACTTACATAATTACATAACTTACACAAACAGACAAGAAAAACACTAAGACCTCAGTAAGAAAAGTGGGCAAAGAACATGAATAGTCAATTCACAAAGGAGGAAATTTCAGAGCCTAATAAAGATAAATATTCAATTGCATCTATAATAAAAGAAATGCAACTAAAATAATGAAATGCCTTTTTTTTCTTCTACCAAATTAGCATTGTTTCTATATTGGTTGGGCCCTGTGGGAAGCAGATGCGGAGGTGGAGTTAGGAATACAAAGGTTTATTTGGGAGTAAGGCATCTGAAGGATAAAAGTGGGAGGAAGCAGGGTCTGACATTCATGTACTATAAATATTCTATCACACTACATGACAATCTATCAAGAAAAATAGGCCACTAGTGCTAATAGCATTCAAATATAAACCCATTTAATCCTCACAACAATATTATAAGGCATGTGCTTTCTTGACCCTTATATTAGAGGTAAGGAAACTAAGGCACAGAAAGAATAAGTAAAATGTCCAAGACAGAGTTGAAACTGGAACCCAGACAACCTGGCTCCAGCATCTTTAGTCTTTGGTGTTATATTATACTGCCTTTTAAGTATAATATGTAATATTAAGCAGTTTTTAAAATGATATTTTTAATGATACTTTTAATGATAAGGAATTTTAATCATGTGAGAAAATACTTAGGATATAAAATTATTTGGAAAGAGCTGAATTCAAAATTATATAATGAAATCTCAATTAACTATAATATGCATAAAGTAATGAATGACAATAGCATAAATTATTAATAGTCACTACTGAAGGAGAGGTTAGGTGGAGGGTTTTCCTGGCTTTTCCCATGTTCTGGGACAAACTGGGATGATTAATCAACCCTAGTGATTTTAAATGTCTATTTATATGACTTTGGTCCCTGGCTCAAGTTCTCTAAATTGAGCATCTATTAACTGGATAATCAAGAAAACAACAACAATAAGCTCTTAGGGGAATAAGAGGAAGCATGTTGGCTGTATTTTGGTTGAGGAGAGATCAGGAATAGGGGAGAAGCATCCAATATGATGACCCAGATCAAACAAACTGAAAAGGTAGTAGGAAACTTTAGTTCATCTTCTTATTCATTAAACCCAGTGCTAGGCCCTGGGGATACAGAAATGAAGACAGGTGACAAGTCACTTGCTCTTAGGAGTTAACTAAACAAGTAGGTTAAGGAATTCAATAAACAAATGACAATACTCATATGTTGTGATGAATTTATGCAGAAAAGAACTAGGGTGATGCAACAGAGAGTAATGGGATGCGGATACTCTAGAGAGGAGGCTTGGAGAAGGCCTCTGTGGATTGGTGACATTTGATTTGGGACTGAATGAGAAGTGGCATTATAAACATTATTAATGAAGTATAAAACTGAGCCATGGGGAAAGAAAAGATTTCTAGCAACTCATTACTTCCCAGACCTGGGATTGAAACTCATCTCTGGAGATAGAATTCCTTGGCATCATGCTTGCAACTTACATGAATGTTAACTAAAAGAGTATGTGAGAAACTGGGCAGGTTTGCAAAAATGGAGCTTTTTAAGGGGAAAATGCATGAAATATCAGTTATCAGAGACTTTTTCCTTAATATATTCTGAAGCAGTGATAAAACACCTTAAATCTATAATTTTTCACCAAAATAAGGACTTTTAAAAATTAGACTATTGCCTGTGTTTGAATGATCTCATTTTAGCAAGATTCTGCTTAGAATTTTAAATGAATAAAATTTTAAATGAATAAAAACTAGGAGTGGGGGGTCTAGGATGGCAGTGTAGGAAGACCCTGAACTCACCTCCTCCCACAGACATAAAACATCTAGTGACATATGGAACAGTTTCTTCTGAAAAAGAAATGAAAACTCTATCAACTGTTCCTCCACAACAAAAAATAAAAGGACTACATCGATTTGGGTAGGAGAGGCAGAGACCCAGTCTGGCCAACTCCCCCCACCCCATCCTGCCCCAGGCATGATGATTAACAGTATAGAGGGATCTCACAAGCCTGGAGCTTATCCTGGAGGAGGGAGGGGTTTGTGCTCCACATCACCTTAGGATCTGGGCCAGAGAGATAAGCCCGGAGAACATATCACGTAGAAAAGCAAGGGGCTTACTTCCAATGGAGCCAAAGGGCTGTAGGGAACTGAGATTCTCCTTTTAAAGGGCTCATGTGCAGTTTCACTCACCCTGGAACTCAGTGCAAAAGCAGCAGTTTGAAAGTGCCTAGACTATATGTGAAGGAGATTCATTTGCTAATCTCCAAGCATCTGCTGGAGGGGCAGGGAACAACTAGGACTCTCCAGAGATGGAGGAACCAGAGGATGCCATTTTTGTACTCTCCCTCTACACTACTAGCTCAGGTGGGTGCACATGGATAAGGTATTTACTAAGGCCAGATGGACCAAAGAGCACAAACAATTACAGCGTTCTCCTGCTTCCTTGCTAAAGCCAGTGGGTATGTGCAGAGAAGGCATGCTGCTGCTGCGTGCTGAAGCTAGTGGAATATGTAGTCCGGGCGTTTTCCCATTGCCTGGCTGAAGCTGGCAAGGTCCTCACCCTCTGTTTCCAGCTGCCTTGCTAAAGCTGGTATGTGTGTGAAATACACACAGGAAACACCCCTTGATTGTCCCGCCTTGGTGGGTAGGGGGCCTGTGTTTCTAGGCACCACAGGACTGTAACAATTGGAAACACAGCTCTTGGCAGGGTACACCCCCAGGGCACTGCACAGACAGTAGATTGAAATACACTCCTAGTCTTCCTACGGAAAAGGTCTATTTATGTATCCTGGAGCTTTAGCTTGAGAGGCATTCTACAGATTTGCCACATCGAGGCTGTGCAGGTGCTCCCAGGGAATCTAAGCAGGGAGACCCCATCCCGTGTACTGCTTTGGCCTCACTACAGCTCAACAATACTTCCCATAAAGGAGTTTATATATTCATTTGGACCCCCAGTTTTTGCAACTGTTGCCCAAGGGACACCTCCAGATTTCCTGGGCTGGAGGCCAGCAGGGTTTATAATTGCAGCCCCAGAGGACTGTATATATTTGTATATTTGAAAAGCTACTGCCTGAGGGTCTGGCTTCCAATTAGCCTGAAACTAGGTGCTAAACAAGATCCTTCCCCTTGGAACACTGACAGGTCTTGGCATACCCCCAACAATAGGTACTTAGCTTACTGAGATAATCACAATGATTTGAAAGACAAACAAGAACTAGAACAAAGTAGAAGAAACTTCCCCACCTACACAAGGCACTCCTTCAGGACTGGGAGAGTTAACTGCTGTGCCTAACATATAGAAACAGACCCAGAGAGTCAAGCAAAATGAGGAAAGAGAGGAAATGTTCCAAATGAAGAGTAAGATAAAATCAGAAAAGACCTTAATGAAATGGAGATAAATAATCTACCTTAATAGGAATTTAAAATAATGGCCATAAATATATTGACCAAACTCAGGAAAAGAATGAATGAACACAGTGAGAACTTCAAGAAAGAGATAAAAAGAGAGAAAGAGAGAAAGTACTGAATAGAAGTCACAGTGCTGGAGAATATAATAACTGAACTAAAAAATACAACAGAGGAGTTTAACAGCAGATTGGATGAACCAGAACAGATCAGCAGTCTGGAAGATGATAACAGAACTCATCCAAACAGGACAGGAAAAAGAAAAAAGAATTTTAAAAAGTGAGGGTAGGTTAAAGCATTTGTGAGACAACATTAAGCAAAGTGATATTCACAGAAGAAGACAGAGAAGGGGGCAGGAAACTTACTTGAAGAATTAATGGCTGAAAACTTCCCTAAACTGGAAAGGAAACAGACATGCAGATCTAAGAAACCCAGAGCCTTTCAAATAAGATGAATCCAAGAGATCCACACCAAGATACATTATAATTAAAATGTTAAATTTAAAGAAAAGTCTTAAAAGCAGTGGGAGAAAAAATAACTTGTTACATACTAGGTAAACCTCATAAAACTATCAGCAGATTTTTCATAGGAAAATTATGGGCCAGAAGAGAGTGGCATGATATATTCAAAGTGCTAAGAGAAAAAAAAACAACAAAAAACTTCCAACTAAGAATACTCTATCCAGCAAGGTTACCATTCTGAATTGAAGACGAGATTACAAGTTTTCTAATCCAAAGCTAAGGGAGTTCATCACCACTAAACTGGTTTTACAAAAAAATGTTAAAGAGACTTATTTAAGCTGAAAAGATGTGGCACTATTTAATAAAAGAAAACATATGAAAGTAAAAATCTTACTAGTAAAGGCAAACATGTAGTAAAGAATGTGGAGTAACATTTATAAAGCTAGTATGAAGGCTAAAAGACAAAAATAATAAAATGAACTTAAATTATAATCATAAGTTCAGGATACATAAAATAAAAATATGTAAAATGTGACATCCAAAACAAAACATGGGATGTGGGAATAAAAATGTAGTTTGAAATAAGTTCAAATTTAAGTTGCTTTCAAGTTAAAATGGACTCTTGTATACATAGGATGTTGTATGTGAGCTTTGTGGTAGTGACAAAGTACAAACCCATAGAAGATACACAAGAGAAAATGAGAGAGGAACCTAAGTAGGACACTGAAAAAAGTCATCAAAGCACAAGAGAGCAAGAGAAAAAGAAAGGAACAGAGAGGAACTACAATAGAAACCAGCAAATAAATAACAAACTGGAAATGAAAACATACTTACCAATAATTACTTTAAACGTAAGCGGACTGAATTCTCCAATCAAGAGATACAGCATGGCTGAATTCACTCTGGAAAACAGTATGGAGATTCCTCAAAAAAGTTGAAAATAGAGCTACCCTACCATCCAGCAATCACACTACTGGGTATTTACCCTAAAGATACAAATGTAGAGATCCGAAGGGGCACATGTACCCGAATGTTTATAGCAGCAATGTCCACAATAGCCAAACTATGGAAAGAACCTAGATGTCCCTCAACAGATGAACGGATAAAGAAGAGGTGGTATATATATACAATGGAATACTATGCAGCCATCAAAACCCCGAAATCTTGCCATTTGCAACGACGTGGATGGAACTGGAGGGTGTTATGCTGAGCGAAATAAGTCAATCAGAGAAAGACAATTATCATATGATCTCTCCGATATGAGTTTGAGAGGCAGGGTGGAGAGTCTTGGGGGTTAGGGAGGGAAAAAATGAAACAAGATGGGATTGGGAGGGAGACAAACGATAAGAGACTCTTAATCTCATGAAACAAACTGAGGGTTGCTGGGGGATGGGGGGAACGGATAGGGTGGCTGGGTTATGGACTTTGGGGAGGCTATGTGCTATGGTGAGTGCTGTGAAAGGTGTAAGCTTGATGATTCACAGACCTATACCCCTGGGGCAAATAATACATTATATGTTAATAAAAAATATATATATAATTTAAATTTTTTTCTAAAAAAAGATGCAGAGTGGCTGGATGGATAAAAAAACAAGACTTACTTATATGCTGCCTACAAGAGACTCACTTCAGATGTAATGCATAGACAGACTGAAAATGAAGGTATGGAAAAGCAATTCATGATGAATATAGATGCAGAAATCCTCAACAATCCTCAACTCGAAGGGCCGCCTGGGTGGCTCAGTTGGTTAAGCATCTTCCCTCAGCTCAGATCATAATCTCTGGGTCCGGGGATCAAGCCCTGCTTCAGGCTCCCTGCTCAGTGGGGAGTTTGCTTCTCCCTCTTCCTCTGTGCACTCTCTTTCTCTCTTTCAAATAAATAAATGAATAAATAAATCCTCAAAAAAAATACTAGCAAACCAAATTCAGCATTAAAAGAATTATATACCATAATCAAGTGGGATTTATTTCAGGGATGCAAGGGTGGTTCAATATCCACACATCAATCAGTGTAATACACCATATTAACAAAATGAAAAATAAAAATCATATGATCATCCCAATAGCTGTAGAAAAAGCATTTGACAAAATTCAACATACATTTATGGTAAATATTCTCAACAAATGGGTATAGAGGGAATGTACTTCAGCATAATAAAAACCATAATGACAAGGCCACAGTTAACATCCTACTCAATGGTGAAATGTTAAGAGCTTTTTGTTTAAGATTAGGAATAAGACAAGAATACCAACTCTCCCCACTTCTATTCAACCTAGTATTGGAAATCCTTGCAATTAGGCAAGAGAAAGAAAGCTAAAAGGTATCCAAATTGGAAAGAAAGAAATAACGTTGTCATTATTTGCCAATAACATGATACTATGTTATAGAAAACCCTAAGGATTCCACCAAATACTATTAGAACTAATAAGTTAATTCAGTAAAGTGGCAGGGTACAAAATCAATACACAAAAATTGTTGTGTTTCTATACATTAACAATGAATTATCAGAAAGAGAAATTAAGAAAACAATCCCAGATGGAGACATGCTTGTGAGCATAGCATAACATATAGACTTTTTAAATCACTATGTTATACACCTGAAACTAATTTAACATTGTTTCAACTATACTTCAGTTTTAAAAAATTCCATTTGCAATTGCATAAAAAAGAATAAAATACCTCAAAATAAATTTAACCAAAGAGGTAAAAGACCTGTACACTGAAGACTATGCATAATTGATGAAAGGAATTGAAGAAGAAATTGAAGAAGAAATCATAATTGATGAAAGAAATGGAGAGATTCCATGCTCATGGATTAGAAGAATCAATATTGTTAAAATATTCATAATACGCAAAACAGTATACATATTCAACACAATCCCTATCAATATTCCAAAGACATTTTTTATAGAAATAGAACAGACAATCCTAAAACTTGCATGGAACCACAAAAGACACTGAATAGCCAAAGCAATACTGAAAAAGGAAAATGAATCTGATTTCAAAGTATACTACAAAGCCATAGTAATCAAAACAGTATGGCATTGGCATAAAAACAGACACATAGATCAGTGGAACGAATAGGAACCCAGAAATAAACCCACACATTTATGGTCAATTAACTTATGATGAAAGGGGTGAAAATATACAGTGAGGAAAGGACAGCTCCTTAGTGAATAGTGCTGGGAAAACTAGACAGCCACATGAAAAAGAAAGAAACTAGACTACTATCTTACACCATACACAAATGTTAACTCAAAATGGATTAAAGACTTGATTGTAAGGCCTGAAACCATGAAACTCTTAGAAGAAAGCATAAGCTCTCTGATACCAGTCTTGCAATGAACTTTTGGTTCTGATTCCAAAAGCAAAGGCAACAAAAATAAAAATAAACAAGTGGGACTACATCAAACTAAAAAGCTTCTACATAGCAAAGGAAACCATTAACAAAATGAAAGAAACCTACTGAATGGGAGAAAATATTTGCATATTGTATATCCAACAAAGAGATAATATTTTAAAGAACTCACAAAACTCAATAGTAAAACCACAAACAATCCAATTAAAAATTGGGCAAAGGATCTGAATAAACATTTTTCCAAAGAAGACATACAGATGGCTAACAAGCACATAAAAAGATCCTCAACGTTACTAATCATCAGGGCTATGCAAATCAAAACCACAGTGAGATATCACCTTACACCTGTTAGAATGGCTATTATCAAAAAGAGTTTAGAAATAACAACTGCTAGGAGGATGTGGGAAAAAGGGGATCCTTGTGCACTGTTGGTGGGAATGTACATTCATACAGCCACTGCATAAAATATGAAGTTTCCTAAAAAAACTAAAAATAGAGCAATAATATGATTCAGCAATCCACTTCTGTGTATTTATCCAAAGCAAAAACACTAATTCAAAACAACACATGCAATAAATTGTCTTTCTCTGGTAAGCCTGATAATTCACAGACCTGTATCCATGGGGCAAAGAATAAAAAAAAAAAATGCACCCCCGTGTTCATTGCACCACCATTCATTATAGCCAAGATATAGAAACAACCTAAATGTCCACTGATGGTTGAATTTATAAAGACGAAAGAAATATAAAGAACTTATAAAGAGGAATTTAATCAGAAGATACACACTGAAATGCTAGTCAGCCATAAAAAGAATGAAGAATAAGAGTGAAATCTTGCATTGACAACAATATGGATGGATGCAAAATAAGACAGAAAAAGACAGATACTATATGATTTCACTTATGTGTAGAATCTCTAAAAACTGAAACAAAAGAACAAACAAAACAAAACCAAAATCATAGATACAGAGAACAGAATGGTAGTTGCCATTGGGGAAGGGGTTGGAGAGAGGGTGAAACAGGTAAAGGATGTCAAGAAGTACAAACTTCCAAGTATAAAATAAATAAGTCATGGAGACGTAATGTCTATCATGGTGACTATAGTCAGTAATATTGTAGGGCATACTTGAAAGTTGTGAAAAGAGTAAATCTAAAAAGTTAACTTTTTATAGTGACAGATGGTAACTAAATTTACTGTGGTAATCATTTTGCAATCTGTACAAATATTGACTCATCATGTTGTACACCTGAAACCAATACAATATTGTATGTCAGTTATACTTCAATAAAAAATTTATAGGGGTGCCTGGGTGGCTCAGTTGGTTAAACGACCAACTCTCGATTTTGCCTCAGGTCATGATCTCAGGGTCATGGAATCGAGCCCCATGTCGGGCTCCATGTGGAGTGTGGAGCCTGCTTGGGATTCTCTCTTTCTCTCTCTCCCTCTGCCCCCACCCCTGCTCATGCATGTGCATGCTCTCTAAATAAGTAAATAAATAAACAAAAATTTATAAAAATAAAGAGATTTAAATAGTAAAATTTTAAAAAGAAAGAATAATATAAGGAAGTTGCAATCTCCTTTTCTTCATTTAGCAAATGTATAACTCCTTAAAATAAAGAACAAGCATGCAGTTTTTAGGGGAAAAACCCAAAACACTCCAGTCTTGCCAAAGTCAACAGAGTTCTTCTGGAGTCATCAAACTAGTAGAGGTTGTCTTCACCAAAACTCTTAAACATTGAGAACTTGTTCTAAAAGGTGTTAATAGGTTCACAGGACTTCTTGCCTTCTCATCAAGGTAGATGACAATTAGCAGAGGAAATTACTCAATAAATTAAAAAAAGGGTCATTACTGGAGCAGGGAAGGAAATGCTAGGAACAAGAGGGTCTTTCTTTTATTTTTTGTTTGTTTGTTTTTAAACTAGAAGAGCTTGATATATTCCTAAAGTCTAGCCAGACCAGTTGTTATATAATATTTTAGATTATGGTGCTTATAATAGAACTTGTCCTAAAAAAGAGTAGTATTTGTTCTTTCACATTCCTTTTCTGTTTCTATCCCTCTCCTTTCTGAAAATACTCTTTAGGAAAAAATCATCGAAATGCTTATTAAACAATTTTTATGCTTTAAGCTGATTATGAGTTTGGATTTTAAGAAAGGAAATAAGCAGTAAAATGGATTTTTTAAATTCTCAGAAAAATTTCTGTGGAGGAGATGCTTTTTTGGGGGTTGCAGTTTAGGTTGAGTATCAGTGTCTGCTGGTAGGCTTATCATAACTGAGAACACTGAACTTTACTTAAAAAAAATTCCTTAGCTGGAATGAATAATTGAAAATGCTGAGCCATGAGAACTTCAAAGATTAATTTCTCCATTAAGGGCACGATGTGATAGAGAGAAACAATCAGGCTAAAGAAGAATAATCAAGCTAACCCAACTGGGGCATTTCATCTGATATTCAAAATTGCTTGGCCAAAACTTTGATCTCCTTCAGTTTTGTTTGAGGGAGTTTTGGGTCATTTAAAACTGCAGATACCTTCTGTCTTTGTAACTTAGAACTGTGTTCTGATATGTTTTTTTTTTAATCCCTTCAGGTAATAAGATACAGCATGCTATTTTGGGGCACTGTGAGCTGCAGGGTGGTTATTTAATGACCAGTGTCAGATATTCCCAGAAGGCCTTAGGCATATTTTTAATGTGCTTACTTGATAGCCACAAGTCCATTCAGTTATATTAAACTTGGAGGCAGCCCATCTTAGTTTGCTCAAGAAAGAACAATGATGCAACAGGAAGTCAGATGGCAAAGACAAGACACCTGTGTTCCAAGAAGAACCAAATATGTCAGAACCACTACAACTTGGGTCTGAGTAACAGTTGGGGATGGGGTAGATTTAACTGAAGAGTTTCTTTTTAGTAACCATTTCTGTTAGTAATAACTCCAGATTTATAGCTGAGAATACAGACTTAACTTATAATAAGATCAGGTGGATTGTATCCTCTTTGTCAGCCAAATGTTCATACTATCAAACGTCTTCATGAGCGCCCATTAGGATTATTCCATGGTCCTGGAAACTTTCTGCTCAGAGACTATAAATCAGGTTATTATAACTATTGTTGCCATCAATGTTATTGACAAAAACCAGCACTATATTAGTAAGGATATATAGAGTTTCTGCCTGTATTTATTTAGTTACTGTTATGTTTGAGGCACTGTTTTTTGACCTATTTAAAACATCATGCCTGTTCCTTACAACAGTCCTACACATTAGTAGTCCCATTTAATACTTGAGGAAACAGAGTTTAAGTAACTTGCCCAAGGGATCCAAATGATTAAGTGGTAGATTCATATTTCAGTAAGGAGCTTCTTTGACTCTAAAAACCAAATTCCACCACAATCACCATTTCTCCAAATTTTATATTGCTATTCCTTCAGAATTAGTGGGTGGAGTGGTTTTCCTTGCCACTGTTACTTACTTGAAGCGGATGTCCTCCTGCTTTCTTTGCACTGGATTGCAAAGAAAGAATTCACTGGATTGTGAATATTCACAAGTTCTTCAGTGCCATGGCCGTGTACCTAGTGGGGGTAAAAGAGGAGAGAAATTATGGTGGAGACCTCCAAAGCCTCTTTACTGTTCTAGAAAATAAATGAAACATACACTGTACCTTTAACCCTAGTATTTAGAACTCTAGTGGGATTAATTTTGTGCACAGATCTTGTTTGAGATTTTCACATCTTGGGCCACAAAACTGTTAACAGGGACTAGTGTTGTGGGTATGTTACAATTATAGCCAGTTGTGGGCGCCTGGGTGGCTCAGTGGGTTAAAGCCTCTGCCTTCGGCTCAGGTCATAATCTCAGGGTCCTAGGATCGAGGCCCGCATCAGGCTCTCTGCTCAGCAGGGAGCCTGCTTCCTCCTCTCTCTCTACCTGCCTCTCTGCCTACTTGTAATCTCTCTCTGTGTCATATAAATAAATAAAGTCTTTAAAAAAAAATAATAGCCAGTTCTGACTGAGTCCTTTCCAGGTATGAGGTACTTGACATTGATCACCTTTTCAGTCAACACATCAACTCAATGAGTTCAGTACTATTGTTATTAACATCCTCATATTACAAATAAGGTCAAGGTTATTCATACACTTATTGGTATAACAGGACTTAGAACCTATGACTTCACATCAAAATACTGTAATTGTTTATATGATACTTGGTAATTGTTCAGATTAGTGTTCATAAATGTCCTGACACTGTTAAGTATTATCATTCTCAAACATCCCAAGTAATTTGTAATGAAAATGTATAAAATATTGAAATTTGCTGATGGTTTACTTTTTTGTGTGTGAATTAAAATATATTCAAGGATTTCTGTTAAATATCATCATCCCCTACTTTTTGCATTCAAATGTATTTTCTTTTGTAAGAGAGAGATATTTATAATAGCAGTTGATATGTAGGAAACTGAACACAACCTTGTCTTCTAGCAACTGTGCTGCTTTATCTATCCCCCCTTTTGGTACTTAAAAATGGCCACCTAAATGGTCCGACGCAGTAAGTTCTTGGTAAAGGCATGGGAGTAAGGAACAGGGTGGTTAAAAGCATAGCTTTCAGAGTCGAAGCCAGCCTTCTGGCACTTACAAGTTCTGTAATATCAGGCAGGTTATTTACCCTCCTCAATCTTTGGTTTCCTCATTAAGGAAATGGGGTAATAATAGTACCTAACTCACAGGGTTGTTGTGAGGATTAAATAGGATAAAATAAGTAGAAATGTTTAGTACAGTGCTTGCTTACCACAAGTGCTTAGTTACATTAGTTGATATTATCTGCTATTCTAAAAGAGTTCTTTTATTTTTTTTTCCTGACTCAGAAAGTCTAGTTAGACTGTAACAAAACAAACTAAGGGGCTGTATCTTTGCCTTTGGGGTGAGCTAAGGAAATCTGGGAGAGAAATGGATATATAACATTTGATTTATTTTATTAACAATGCTATGTTATGAGAGGAGGAGGGAAAATATAGTCAATAAGTAATTCTGGGAGGCTTAATAAAATATTTACTCTTTTCTATCTAACCGTGTAAACTAGTAAGCACCTTTTTTTTTGTAAGTACCATTTTTAAGTCTTGTTAACAGCAACTTTGCATCTAAGATGATGAATAATTTTTATGTGGGGAGGCTTTTCATCATTCCTTGCTTGTTGTTGATTTTAAAAAAATAATCATTAGCATCATGGAAATTAGTGCATTTTGAATTCTTGTAGAATTTATTTTTCTCCTTATAAGTGACTTGAAAATAGCTTAAGCTATCTGCATATAGAGTTAAGAAGAAACTCCACATAGGGGTGGTTGGGTGGCTCAGTCAGTTAAGTGTCTGCCTTTGGCTCGGGTCATGATTCCAGAGTCCTGAGATCGAGCCCCACATCAGGCTCCCTGCTCAGCGGTAAGTCCATTTCTTGCCCTTCCTCTCCCCCTGCCCCTCTCCCCCTGCTCGTGCTCTCTCTTTCTCTTTCTGTCTCAAATAAATAAATAAAATCTTAAAAAAAAAAGAAGAAAATCCACACAGATGCAGACTGACTTTCAAGGAAGCTGAGTGGGTTCTAGGTTGCACAGTAGGAAACATCAGGACAAGGGCATGGTCCTGATTCAGAGGGAACCTTCCCCAGTGGTATTGTTAGACATTACCTACTATGATGTGGCAGTCAGCACTATTGCTCTCACTCATTTTCTTGATAAGTTGTTTGACAGTATGATAAAACATTGATGACATATCTAGATAAGCTCTGTCTTCAACAAGTGCCACATACATTTCTCATCTTTGATAATATTCTAAAAGTATTTTTTGACTCGGGATCATGTATCTTTATACTACAGGAGAGCAGAAAAGATTTCTGGCTTCTGTGATGAAAAGTAAAGTTTCATATTGTGCCCTAAACACTTTCTATGTGCCGTTTTGCCTCCCCAATTTCTTTTGTGCCTGAGCAACTAGCATAGCCTTCCCTGTCTGATGTGTTGACTGAGTACCTTCTTATTGCTTGTAGTTTGTTATTTTTCCCAGCAGGAGGAGTATGATGATTAAGCTGGCATCAGTCTTCCTTCTTTGACTTACTAAACACAGAAAGGACGTTAGCAACAATAAAAAGATGTCAGAAGTAGGAAATGATGAAAAAATTGGAGAAAACAAATTTTTCTTTTGATATTAATCTTATTAAGTAAATGACATAAATTGGAAAGGCTACTACACAAATTCCATTGCTGAGAGGAAGGCAGTGTGATTAAGTAAAACACACAAACACTGAACAAAAACTGAATTTAGACAGGGAAATATGAGTTCTGGTACTAATCTTGCCAACCACCTGCTAGATAATTTTGGGTTAGTTATTGAACTTTTTTAGAACACAATTTCCTTATGAGTAAAATTAGAGGATTGGGACAGATGTTCTGAAAGTCCTGTTGTGATTCTATCATTTGATGTTCTAAGATAAACAAAAGCCAACATCCCCAGTGAACAATTTACCAGAAGATGATCATGAACCTATCACTGTTAATCAATGCTTATAGTATTAAAAAATGGTGTAATTCTACCCAGAGGATTTTAAGATGAATAGAAGTGAAATAAGTAGAAGCATTTCAGACCAGAGAACGACAACCATGGATTCTATGTGATTATAAAAATCTAGGTAACTAACTGAAGTAACTCAGCAAAAAAAAGTGAGCTACAAAACAAAATGTAAAATTCAAACCCTGAAGAATTACTGACAGAACTTCTTTGAATCCTTCCAGGAGATTTTGTTTATTTTCATTTTAAACACTGTAAGTTTTCCTTTATAAAAGATAGGATAGAATTCCATTTCTGGACTTGGTGAGTAACTGGTACCAGACTTTCCTTCCCACTGTACATAGCTAAAAACTCAACAGAATACATGGAACAGCTGTTGTTAGGCATTGGGCAATAGACAGTACAAGAAGGGAAACAAAGGAGCTGAGCCCAGCAATTTACCCTGAGTTTCATTTGGAAGCATTTTCTGGATTATGATGTAGAGATGGAGAACCTAAGCAGAGCATGGTGGTCTCATTTAATTGAGGGGATAGAGTTTGGAGGATGTGGAGGTGGCTGGTACTTGTGGGGAAGGATGGTGAAGGTAAGAAGAGAGTTCCCTTGAATTAGTGAATACTGAATTGTCCATTTGTGAAATCCTTCTGAGTCCAAATGAGAAGGGTGCTATAAATGAAACAATTTGTAGCGTTAACATTGGCAGGAAATGTTTGAATTCTCATCATTCAGAATGGGGAGACCATGTTGAATTCCTGAGACATTCATGGGGAGTACAGAGGATCGTGCATTAATGGTATGGCTAAAATAGCCCTTGAATAAAAGCTACTTTAGACCTATCTTAATTTAAAGACAAGCCCCAAAAGGATCTAGCTGATCTGCAAGTAATTTCACTTGCACTAACTTAAGTAACTTAATGAAATGGTACAACAAATTTTAACACTGGACAAAAAAAATCTACATAATAAACAACGTAAAACTCACAGTCTCCAAAATCTAATCAAAGTAATTGCATAGGGCGCCTGGGCGGCTCAGTGGGTTAAAGCCTCTGCCTTCGGCTCAGGTCATGATCTCAGCGTCCTGGGATCGAGGCCCGCATCGGGCTCTCTGCTCAGTGGGGAGCCTGCTTCCTCCTCTCCCTGTCTCTTTGCCTGCCTCTCTGCCTACTTGTAATCTCTCTCTCTGTGTCAAAAAAATAAATAAAAATCTTTAAAAAAAAAAAAAAGTAATTGCATATACAAAGAAGCAGTGAAATGTGACCTATAATCAGAAGAAAAAAATCAGTCAATAGTAACAGGACAAGAAATGACAGAGATAATGGAATTCACAGACAAGAGCTTTAAAACACACATTATCAATACACTCAAGAATTTGAAGGAAAAAATGAACATAACGAGGAAGGAACATTATATATATAACACATATATATAATGATTGAATGGAAATCTGGGGCAGAAAAATGAAAAATCTGAAATGAAAAATTCACTGGATCAGATTAACAACAGATGAGGAACTAGAAAAAAAATCAGGAAAAATGAAACTTTAGCATTAGAAACTACTCAAAATACAGTATAGAGAATAAAAAGATGCAAACAATTAAGACATTCATTGACCTGTAAAACAAAAACAAGAAGTCTAACATGTACCTAATTTGAGTCCCAAAAGTAGGAGGGGATAGAAAAATTATTTCAAGAAATAATTTCCCCCAAATTTCTCAAGTTTGAAGTAAACTAGAAGTCCACATATCCAATAAACACAAGGAGCTCCCAAAGGATGAAAAAAGATTACACCAAAAGATATTGTGATCAAATTGCTGAATAACCAATGATAAGATAAAATTGTAAAAGCAGCCAGAGTAAAAAAAGACATATTACATACAGAAGGAAAAGCTAAGATCCAGATAGAGGTCTCATCAGAGATAATGCAAGCCAAAAATTTTTAAAAACTTCTAAATGACATCAGTTCACAATTCAAGAAAATCTTCTATTTGTGTGTGTGTGTGTGTGTGTGTGTGTGTAAATTATTATATAGATAGATGGAAAATCCCATAAGTCACATAAATCATACTCAAGTTGCTAGTAACTAATGATAAAATCTTACAAGCTTTCAGAGGGGGAAACATTATATTCAGAATAATATCAATAAGAATGACATCAGACTATACCTGAAACTAATGTAACAGTATGGTTTAACTATACTTTTGATAAAAAAGAATGACATCAAACGTCCCTCAAGAACAGTGGAAACTAGAAGACAATTAGATGATATCTCTAAAGTGATAAAAGAAAAACTGCCGACCTAAAATTCTATATGTAGTGTAAGTATTCTTTAGAAAAATTAAGGCAAAACAGACATATCCAAACAAACAGAACTGAGGAGTTAGAGTAGAACAGCACTACAGTAAATCCCCAAAGGAGATTCTTTTTTCTGAGGGCAAATGATCCAAGTTGGAAGCACAGATACGGAGGAAAAGCACAGGAAAGAACAGATTTATGGGTAAGTATATACTTAGAAACCATTTTTAAAGGTGTCTTTAAAAAAGTGTCTTTAAAAGACTATTAACTGTATAAAATAAGTGTAAAGATAATGCAGGGTTTATAATATGAGAAATAAATGGAAAACGATTATAATGGCTCAAGTAGATTTTATGTTTATAAAGTAGAAAATAATAATTTAAGGGGCTCCTCGGTGGCTCAGTGGTTTAAAGCCTCTGCCTTTGGCTCAGGTCATGATCTCAGGGTCCTGGTATCGAGCCCCTCCTCCTCTCTGTGCCTGCCTCTCTGCCTACTTGTAATCTCTCTCTCTCTGTCAAATAAATAAATAAAATCTTTTAAAAAAAGAAAATAATAATTTAAGGAAGGCCAAAGTTAATCATTCTTGTTGAAATCTATAAAATGACTACAAGTGTATACAAAAAAAGGCAGAGCAAAAACAAAAACAAAAACCACCAAAAATCAAAAGAGAAGAAAAAATGGTAGAATAAAAATATTTTTAATTCAAGAGTAGACAGGAGAGGAAGAATATAGGACAAAAAATGGGAATAATTAAAAAAACAAAATAAGATGGTAGACCTAAACTCAGCCATAAAGTCATCACTTTATTATGTCCAAATGAAGTTCCCCCTTGGTGTAGCTCTATTGGAAAGATACCAGCTTAGTGTATGTGGAAAGGAAATGATATCCAGAAGAAGCATGGGCATTTCTGCCTTAGAAACACTGGGAGAGCTGGGAATGAGACAGGCAGCTGGATAATGAATCAAAATTTTCTTGTATTCCATTCCACTCTGTCAATAATTTAGTTGCTTTCCAATGTACAATATTTACCTTTCTGGTTTTTGAATTGAGTTCTGCTTGGTTTAGTAAGGAAAACATCTGATAACAAAGCACTGATAGCCAGATGATCTTCATTGCTGATTTTTGTGATTCCTCACATTCTGCTTTTTCTCCCCATCTCTATCCCTAGATCCTCAGCGTCAAATCTCTTATTCCTACTTTGGTGGAATTATGAAACAGTAGGTGTAGAAAGTTTAAGGTCCTGGGTAAAAAAGAGATTTATAAAATTAGAGTCATTTTGTCTCCCCCACTTCATGCTATATTGTAGTGCATACAGTTTTTATTCTTATCAAGATTTTAAAGCTTTATTTGACTTTCATAATTAACTAACCATTAATTCATGTTAGGGTTACTTAAATGTTTATTCAAAACATATTTTTGTATGTGTACCATTACTAAGTCCTACCATGCAGAGTTCCATCATTACGTTCTTTTCCATTTGAGATATTGTCCAATTCCCTTCTTTCTGCCACCCTGGTTTCTGTGCACTGTGAATTGCTTCTCACAGAAGCTTGTTTTTACTTGTCCACTGACTAGCTTGGTCAGAGCAAGTTACTTATCCTCATTGAATCAAACTCCTCATCTGTGGAATAGGAACAAAATTTGGCATTGTATTTGTAAGGTGGCCTTCTGAAGATGAACCACTGCTTCAGTATCATTTAGTGTTTCTCTGGTAAGCAGCAGGATGCTGACTTGGAACAGCCTGTGAGAGGGGATAGTGATGTGGGAGAGGTTTAGATTGCAGGTACACTACCACCTTGAAAGAGTAAACTCTTGAGGTCTTTGTTAAGGTAACCTTGATCAGACTGCCACACACACACACACACACACACACACACACACACACACACACACACACACAATTGAGGCATAATTCAATTCATCCTCATTTGGTCTATAAATTCATAATACTCATGATATTAATACTACTTGAGATACAAAATATATTTTCATTCCATTTTGCTAATGTGTTTCATAGTTTTAAAAGAACTTCTAGTTATTTCTTTTTTTTTTTTTAAAGATTTTATTTATTTATTTCACAGAGGGAGAGAGATCACAAGGAGGCAGAGAGGCAGGCAGAGAGAGAGAGGGGGAAGCAGGCTCCCCACTGAGCAGGGAGCCCGATGCGGGCCTCGATCCCAGGACCCTGAGATCATGACCTGAGCCGAAAGCAGAGGCTTTAACCCACTGAGCCACCCAGGCGCCCATCTAGTTATTTCACTATAAGAGGATTCCATATTATCATTGTGAGCTATGTCTTAGGTCCTATAAATGGTATCATTTCTACATGATGCATTTAAATGTATAAGGTCTTCTTCATAGTACATATTGTGCAGTGTATAAATCACATGATCCTGTGAATCCAGTGAACAATATGAATGTTGGTGGTAATGATACTCTCCAAGCAGAGCCTGACTACTTTCATGATCAAGAAGTCTGCATTTGTGTGATCCCAAAACTAAGTCCTTTAAGTCCAGAAAATCAATCTTGGCTTATATTACTTTATTTAAAACATCTTTACTCACAAATTCAAAATTTAAAAATAAACTTTAAGAAATATGTCTTTAGTCAAAATATACTCAAAAATTTTAAATTGGTTGGTACTGATTCATAAACTCTTTCTGAGATAGTCTTAGATGGAGTAGATGTACAAGGATCAAACGATTATTTGCGGATCAATTCTCAAACCTCTGTATCTATCTACATATCTATCTATCTATCTGGTCAACCATCCCCAGGCATAAATATAAAATTACTCGTTACAACATTAGCTACATTCAGCATCAAAGAAAATCAAGGAAAAAGAATTAAAACCTCATGGGTTTCTTTTCTACTTATACTGCTGTTTTCAAGGGTAATTATACATTCATACAACTCAGAAACAGTTTTGTGGTTGAGGCCCTCACTTAAAAAAAAAAACACTTCATGTGTTTTCATTATTTTTTTTTATTTCACATCAAAGATTCTAAAATAGCATACATTTTAGGTGCCCATATGTTTATTTTTTAAAAAATATTTATTTATTTATTTGTTTGTTTTAGAGAAACAAAGTGTGTGTGAGAGTGGCGGGAGGAGCAGAGGGAGAGAATCTTCAAGCAGATTCCCTACTGAGTGCAGAGCCTAGCTCATGGCTCTATTTCACAACTAGTGAGATCATGACCTGAGCCAGAACCAAGAGACAGACACTTAAGCAACTGAGCCATCCAGGCACTCCCCTTATATGTTTATTAATAAAAAAATTTCATATCTTTTTTCTCCTTGATCTAGTCATATGTAAGAGAGTTATGTTGAAGTCATCCATTATGCTGTGATTTGTGTTAATCACTCTTTTTATTACTCACACTTTTTGCTTCATACATTTTGATGTTATATTATTTGATCCACAAAGTTGGATGTATATAATATCTTCTTGGTGGACCATAACTTTTTTCCAACATAAAGTGTTCCTTTTGTTTAGTTAACACTATTTCCTTTTGAATTCTATGTTGTATATTTTTATTACTGCTCAATATTTTTTTTCTTGTTAGAACTCTTCTTATACATCTATTTCTTTATTTTCAAACTTTTGGTATCATTTTGTGCTAGATGTATTTCTTATAAGTAGAATATAGATAAGTTCCACCCCTTAAGAGGAGCTCTTATTCACTTATATCTATTGTGATTACTAATTTTTTTTAAGTTTTTATTTAAATTCCAGTTAGTTAACATACAATGTAATATTAGTTTCAGGTATACAATATAGTGATTCGGCACTTTCATACAACACCCAGTTCTCATCATAACAATAGCATTCCTTAATCCCCATCACCTATTTAACCCACCCCCCACCCACCTCCCCTCTGATAACAATCAGTTTGTTTTCTATAGTTAAGAGTCTGTTTTTTGGTTTGCCTCTCTCTCTCTTTTTCCCCTTTGCTTGTTTGTTTCTTAAGTTCCACATATGAGTGAAACCATATGGTATTTGTCTTTTTCTGACTGACTTATTTTGCTTAGCATAATACTTTCTATCTCTCTCCATATCATTGCAAATGGCAAGATTTCATTCTTTTTCGGTGGCTGAGTAATATTCCATTTTATATATAAATGTAAATATTTATATGCCACATCTTCTCTTCTTTATCCATTCATCAGTCAATGGACACTTGGGCTGTTTCCATAATTTGGCTATTGTTGATAATGCTGCTAAAAACATTAGGATGCATATATAACTTTGAATTAGAATTTTTGTGTTCTTTGGGTGAATACCTAGCAGTGCCATTCTTGGATTTTAAGATAGTTCTATTTCAAACTTTTTGAGGAAGCTCCATATTCTTTTCCAGTGTGGCTACACCAGTTTGCATTCCCACCAACAGTCCAAGAGGGTTACCCCTTCTCCACATCCTCGCCAACACCTATTGTTCCTTGTGTTGTTGATTTTAGCCTTTCTAACAGGTGTGAGGTGATATCTCATTGTAGTTTTGATTTGTATTTCTTGATGATCATAAAAATCCTAGAGGAGAACACAGGCAGTAACCTCTTTGACATCAGCCATAGCAATTTCTTTCTAGGCAAGGGAAACAAAAGCAAAAATAAACTGTTGGGACTTCATCAAAATAAAAAGCTGCACAGTGAAGGAAACAATCAAAAAAACTAAAAGGGAACATAAGGAATAGGAGAAGATATTTGCAAATGACATATCTGATAAATGGTTAGTATCCAAAATATACAAAAAACTTAAAAAACTCAACATCCAAAAACATCCAAAAAAATAATACAATTAATAATAAATTAATACAATTAAAAAGATATGAACAGACATTTTTTCAAGGAAGACATTTTGATTACTAATATTTTTACCATCTTTTATGGTTTTGTTTTATCATATTCACTGGTTTCTTTTTATCAGATTTCCTAGTATTTATGGATTTGATTATTCTGTTTATTTATTTTGTCTTTAGTGACTTAGGAAATGTTATTTTTTTGTGTTCTGGGGTACTTATAAATTTTGGCTTTCTGGTTTACTGTCTTTTGGTTCCTTAGGAAACTTTTTCCCTCACTCCATTCTCTCCATGTGGTGCTCTTAGTCACTATACCCACACCTCCACAATCACAGAAATGGACAGATCACTCAAGCTAGCTAGTCGGAGAAACTCCTGTATGGCTATAAAAATTGGGTAAAGAAAGAATGAGCCCATCTCTGATGGGTTGATCAGAATCTTCCCGGGAATCAAAATAACTATAACCTCCTCCACGGTAAGACACAACTTTGGAATGTTTCTACTCTCACCCCCCTTCACTAAAATCCCTATTTTGCTGAAATCATTTTGAATTTTAATGATATTTTTGAGGCTTTCCTTTTATAGTTATTTTATTTTCATGATATTTAAACAATTCCTTATTTTAGCTTTATGTCCAAATTAACATTTCTTTATGTGTATCTATAAGTTTACTAGTTTCTTTGCTCAATACAATTTCTTGTATCTCATGTCTTCCTTTTTAAAAAGGTAATTTATTTGTAGGAATATGTCTTGTAGGAATTTTTCAGAATGAGTGAGCCTTAAAGTTTCTGAATACTTAGCTGAATAAAATTTCTCATTTGTTTTCACATTTCAGTGATGATTTATTTCCCTTTGTATGAAATTTTTCATAAAATTTAGGTTCAAAATCCCTTTCCTTCAGAACTCTGTAGAAATTATTCCATTGACTTTTTGTGTCCCATGATGAAGATGAAAAGCATAAACCCATCTGAGTCTTGATCATTTGGGATTATTTCTAGAGCTGAAAGATCTTATCCTTTTTCATTATTCCTGCTTGAGATTAAATCTAAAGATTCTGTTTTTTCCTTGGCTCAAAAAAATTTCTTTCATTTTTATTTTTTCTTTTATTAGTATGTTTTTGTTTATTTAAGATTTTATTAGTATTTTTAAAACTTTTAAAATAATTTTTAAAAAACATACTTACTGTGTTCAATTACAATAGGACACAACTTATAGTCAGTCACTCCATAGTCCTTTTCAGCTCCCCATGGTCATGTGGAGATGTACCACCCATAACCCTTTTAAGGAAGAGCTTGTTGCCCAAGTTAGTCAACAGTGTTTGGCTTCAGAGTTTGCCTCAATGGCAAAATAGACTCACTTAAAGTCATGCCTTTCTAAGATGATTCACATTTAATGACATATTGAGTTGGGGGTATAGGGGCCCCGATGTGATTTATCACCTCTGGAAATGAGTATGCTGCAAAAGTTGTCATGGTACTGGGCTAGGTGTTATCATGCCCTCATCACATTTTAACTTCCTCTTCTGCCCCATTCTGTTTTCTTTCCCTGAGATGATTCCTAAAATATACTCTGCCTTCTAAACTTGTGCTTAGCACTGCTTGAAGAGAACTCAGCTTAGAGTTCTCTTAGTTGGTGGCAGAAATGGTATGAGAAAACAGGTGGTATGGTGGGGTTTTGGATATGGATAATTCTCTGGCCAGCTGGCAATGAAGACTTCATCACTGGTGGTAGAAAGAGTACAGGTTGTCCCTGGCTTAAGGTATAATTATTAAAACTCTCATTGATGATGACTTGGAATGTATACCCAATGAAAGGGAATATACTAGACGGTGTGATTTATTGAGCATTTGAGAAGTCTAGGAGAAATAGTAATTCTAAAGGCAATGAAATTGGATGGCTCTTGCTAAAAGCCATTGATACCTTAGATTAATGTTTCTTAAAGCACATTATCTACTAGGAACTCATGAAAAATACAAATTCTCTGACTCCATCACAGAATTATACAATAAGAAACTCTGGAGATGGAGACCAGCAGTTTGAGTTTTAACAAGCTTTCCATGTATTCTGATGGTAAAGCTTTATAATCAGTCCCGTAGAAAAAGAACAGTAAAAGCTGTAGGCATTAAAGGACAAATGGAAGTTAAGTGCAAAAGCCAGAGGGCCTGCCTTTAAGCTTAGAAAGAGGCTCTGATCTCCTGTAGAGAAAGCTGTGGACCAGGCCCAGGAATAGATAATGGCTGAGCTCCAGAGAATGTTTAACTCTCAGCCAAGGTAGGTCTGTTATGCCAAGGTCAGGGCCTTGTGATGAGAATATCTCTTCAGAAGTCCTCTCAAATTTTGAACTCCATAATGCTCTGATTTTTGTAGCAGTAGGTTACGCCACCATATTAAAAGTTAGCATTTCTCCCTTGCCTGAAAACAGTTTAGAGGCCTCTTCCAGGCAAGATTCCCTCAGGATCTACTTCCACATCCTTTCCTGATCACGAGGTCTATATCTTGAGTTAAGTCATCCATAGTGAAGCATATGCTGGGCCTGTTAAGGGAGAAAAGGCACTCCACCAGCTGTAGATCTCACCAGCATGTAACTGCGGGAGCTGCTACACTGAGGCTGGATCTGAGAGTGCCTCATCAGGTGGCAAGGACATAAGATTGAATAGTGGAAAGTTTATTGTTTTGAGGGCATGAGATACAAGATTTAATTCCTTGGCAAAGTCCCCAGGAGATGGTGTGGATTTGCTACTAGGTTGACTTCTAGAAGCATAATAAAAGTGATGGTTCACAAACTATATGAACTTGAAATGCCAGACTTGCTGTGGGAGACAGTGGAGGAAGGAATTAAAAGACCCTAGGAAGTGCTCATGCTGAAATGGGCATACTATGTGAGGTCATAAGACTTACCAGAAGGTCAGTTTTCCACAGGTTCCCTGAGAGGACACACCACCCACCAAGACCATAGAGAATATGCTGGCGAGAGAGTACCAGCATCACTAAAAATGTTCAGTGGTGCCTCTCCTCTGTAAGGCAGGACCGATGGGAGGGAAGACTATTATAGAACTAGGCTAATAGGAATCCAAAGCAATGGAGGCCAGGTGGCAGCACTTAACTGCTAGAAACCACGTGGATGTAATTATTATCATGAGCCACAGGGTTGGAATGACAGCCAAGGGGAGCTAACTGACCTGAAGAGGTTATATAGATGGTTAATTGAACAGGTGACCCTGGGGCATACGAGATGAGTGCCAACATAGGTACTACTTGGTTTGTACTATCATAACAAATCAACAATGAGTGACTAGAGAGCTGAGAGCAATTACCATGATTAAAAGCCATGATATTTTGCTTAAATCCAGAACTGAACCAGTTTTCAGAACTGGGCCATACTGACTGAAATGGAGGCTGGATCCACAGGAACAAGGCCCCTGCAACATGACAGTTATCATAGTAATAATTCTTTTAAGCCTTTCTCCAAAAGGTTATGGTTATTTACTTAACAAAGTACATTCTTGGGAAAGAGGAGTTTTTGTGTGAGTAATAATAGTTCCTCTGCAAGATAATAGTTCCTCTGCAAGATGTTCAGGTCCTAATCCCTGGAACTGTAATTGTGTCACATTACATGGCAAGGGATAAGTAAGGTTGCATATAGAATTAAAGTTGCTAATCTTCTCATGTTAAATATGGAAGAGGGAGAGGAGACAGGATGTCACATTGATATACCATGAGAAAGACTTAACCAACCATTTCTGGGGACCACAAGCCTGGGGAATATTGGCAGCCTTTAGAACCTGGGAAAGGCAAGGAAAAGGATTCCAGAAATTCCTGGATTTTAGCCCAGTGAGAGCCATTTTAGATTTCAACCTTGAGAACTCTAGGATAATACATAGTTGTTATTTAAGCCACCAAGTGTGTGGTAATTTATTATAGAGGAATAGAAAACAAATACATGCACTAATGCTCATTCATTTAATCTACACATCTGGCCACTAAAGGAGTCAGATGAATTCTAGAGGCTCCCAGTAGACTATTGAAATCTCAATGAAGTAGTAGTCTCATATACAGCTGCTATGTCAAATGTAAATTTGCTAGCAGATTAACATGGCCTCAGGTATATGGAATGAGGACTGAGTTGGCAAACATGTTCTTTTCTATTCCAATCAGAAAAAAAAAACACAAAAAACCCATTCACATGAAATAGGCAACAATATATATTTACAGTTTTCCCAGGGCTATGTTAAATCGACTACCTTCTATGATAATACAGCCTATCATAGTATAGTCAGAAGAGATCTGGACCATGTGGATATCCCCCAGGATAACAAACTGATTCACTGCATTGAGGATATTATGCTAATAGGTTCAGAGGAGCAAAAAGTGGCTGGTTTGCTGGAGGCCTTGGCCAGACACCTACGTGTCTGATGGTAGAAGATAAACCCTACAAAAATTCAAGAGTTATCACATTGGAAAAAACTTCACAGTTATTAATCATGAGTGTGCCAGGATATCCCTCCAAAATGAAAGGCAAATTATTGCATCTTGCACCTTCTACCATGAAAAAGGAAATATAATGCTTGGTAAATCCCTTGGGGGGCTTTATTCTGCACCTGGAAGTACTGCTCCAACCCATTTACTGGGTAACACAAAGAGCTGCCGTCATTGATGGGGTGCAGAGCAAGAAAGGGTTCTGCAGCAGGTCTCTGCTGCTTGGCCCAAATGACCCAGCAACTCTGTTATATTACAGGTACGGTAGGTTACCCCACCATATTAAAAGTTAGCATTTCTCCCTTGCCTGAAAACAGTTTAGAGGCCTCTTCCTGGCAAGACAATAGTGGTTCCCTCAGGATCTACTTCCACATCCTTTCCTGATCACGAGGTCTATATCTTGAGTTAAGTCATCCATAGTGAAGCATATGCTGAGCCTGTTAAGGGAGAAGAGGGGCTCCACTAGAGGAGCTGTAGATCTAGCCAGCATGTAACTACAGGAGCTGGTCTGTACGATTCTGTATGGCATTTATAGCAAGTCAAATGGAATAAAAATGTAGGCCCTTAGGATCCTGTAGCTAGACTATGATCTCATGGCAGATAAATATATGCCTTATAGCTCCTCCTGTGCTACAGGGCTCTGGTACATGTGAAGTGTGTGACCATGCAATACCAAGTGACGATACATTTGGAACTCAGCTTCCGTCAAGAGCCACTAAATTGGGCGCCTGAATGGCTCAGTGGGTTAAAGCCTCTGACTTCGGCCCAGGTCATGATCTCAGGGTCCTGGGATCGAGGCCCACATGGGGCTCTCTGCTCAGCAGGGAGCCTGCTTCTTCCTCTCTCTCTGCCTGCCTCTCTGCCTACTTGTGATCTCTCTCTCTGTGTCAAATAAATAAATAAAATCTTAAAAAAAAGAGCCACTAAATTGTAAAGTAGGGCAGGTTCAGTAACAATCCATTGTGAATGGAAAGTGGTACATCTGAGATTAAGCATGAACAGAACTAAGAACATAAGCAAGCTGCATGAGCAGGTAGTTCAGATCCCCAGGTCATTGGCTATTGCATCAGTACCCCTCCCTCAGCTCATCGCAATGGACATCTGTATTCCCATGTGCAGGATATAATGCCTTCAAAACTCTTACAGCCAGACGACAGAGGTTTACAGATAGGGCATCTCAGTATGTGGATGCAAGCTGAAAATGGGCAGCAGCTACACTGTAGCTTCACTCAGGAGAGGCACTGAAAGATAGTGAGGACAGAATTTCAGGCACTGAATCTGGTTATCCACTTCGTGTGAGAGAAGTAGCTGAGGTTGGAATATATATAAACTCATGGGCAATGGCAACAAAAGGATGTCAGTGGATACGTGGGAAACATGAAGATCTTTGTTTTATGTGTAAACAACCATCAGAGAGCATCCGTCATGGAAGAGGCATGGAACAATCAAGTAGACAAAATTACTTGGCCATTTGACATCAGCTAGTCTTTGTCATTGGCTAACCCAGTGCTTGCACATGGGCACATTCATGGAATGGTCATGGTGGGAGAGATGAAGGTTAATGCGTGGCTCTAATAGCATGGCCTCCCACTTCTCAAGGCTGAGTAGGCTCCTGCTGCCACTGAATGTCCAAACTGCCAGCCAAAGATACCAGTACCAAGTCCCCAGTATGGCACTATTTTCAATGAAAACAGCCAGTCATTAGTGGCAAGTTGACTACATTGAGATATTTCTATCCTGGAAGGGCCAGAGATCTGTTCTAACAGGGGAAGCTGAGTGTTCTGGGCATAGGTTTGGCTTTCTTGCCCACAAGATCCAACCAGCATGACTTTTTGCAAGCGTTTGAAGTATTTGATCCATCAGGATGGGATCCCAATAGGATAACATTACCTTAGACCAGGGGACCCACTTGTCAAAAAAGAAGATACAGAAGTATGTCCCTCGCCATGAGATTTATTGGTCACATCTCAAATGGCACCATGCAGAAACTTCCAGCCTAATATTTCTGGGATGGCATACTATAGGTGCAGTTTAAGCATACTCTAGGAGGATAGAGCACCATCTTCTATGACCCCAAAGAAGGTAGTAATGAGTCTAGAAATAAAGGAGTGAAAGCAGGAGTAGTCTCACAGTCATTCTCACCAATCCACTGAGGGACAAAAATTCTGGCCGTTTCAGTCCAGTATGGAACATCTCTGAAGAGCCATACATAGAGTTGAGTGAAACTGGGTTGACACTGCATTGTCATTCATCTTTTTGCACAGCCCTGTTTCTTCCTCCTCTCTTATACAAGTACAGATCCTTAACAAATACCCTACTTGCCAAATTCTTTGTCAGGGTCTGCTTCCAGAGAACCCAACCTTTGATAGCATCCAACCTTAGTGTATATTTTTCTAGGTCTTTCTCTATATGTGCATTTATATAAGTATATATATATATGTATGTATGTATATATATATATATTTAAATTTTTCTTCACATAAATGGGATCATAGTGTGTATGTGGTATTCTTTTTTTTTTTTTTTTTAAGATTTCATTCATTTATTTGACACAGAGAGAGAGATTACAAGTAGGCAGAGAGGCAGGCAGAGAGACAAGGAGAGGAGGAAGCAGGCTCCCCGCTGAGCAGAGAGCCTGATGTGGGCCTCGATCCCAGGACGCTGAGATCATGACCTGGGCCGAAGGCAGAGGCTTTAACCCACTGAGCCACCTGGGCGCCCTGTATGTGGTATTCTATGGCTGCTTATAAAGGCAGTTTTACTGAGGTAAAATTCACACTTTTAAGTTACATCTCAATAAGTTTTGACAAACAATTAAGATATGAAGTATTTATATCACCTAAGCAAATTCCTCCATGTTCCTTTACTATTAACCCCTTTATCCCAGTCCTAGTTCCAGATCTGACTTCTGTCCCTATATATTTGCTTTCAGAATATCATATAAATGGAATCATATAGTATGCAGCCTTTTATGGCTGGACTCTTTTCTCAGCATAATGCTTTTGCAATTTATTATATTGTTGGATGTACCAATAGTTCACTCTTTTTTATTGTTGAATAGTATTCCATTTGTGGATGTTCCACAGTTTGTCTATCTGTCAGTTGAAGGACATTTGGGTTGTGTCCACATTGATGCTATCATTTATAATACTCCTATAAACATTTATGTACAAGTCTTTTTGTAGAAATATATTTTTATGTCTCTTAAGAAACTAGAGAGTGGGATTCGTGGGTCATTCATTAAGAGTACACTTGACTAAAAACAATAACAACAACAACAAAAAAACCAAATACTTTACATTCCCACAAGGAATACATGTGAGGGTCCCAGTGACTCCACATTTTTCTCTTAAGCACTTGGTATTTTCGGGCTTTAATTTTAGTCATTCTAGTAAGTGTGTAGTGCTATTTCATTATGGTTTAATTTGTATTTCTATAGTGACAAATGACCTTAAGTATATTTTCACATACTTATTGACATCCTTATATCATTTTTGGTGAAGTGTTTATTCAAATATTTTGCCCACTTTTTATTAGGATGTCTATTTCTTATTATTGAATTGTAAGATTTCTTTGTATAGTCTGGATACAATATCTTATTCAGATATGTGTTTTGCATGCATTTTCTTCTAATCTGTCTTTTTGTTTCCTTAAACATGTTCTTTCAAAAGCAGAAGTTTAAATTTGATTATGTCCAATTTATAAATTTGAGAAGTGGTTTGCATTTTGGGTGACCTATCTAAAGAAATCTTTATCTAACCCAGTAACACAAAAATTTTCTTCTATGACTTTTTACAGATATTTTAAGTTTATGTCTATGATTCATTTCAAGTTAATTTTTGCAGATAGTATGACTCATGGTTCATTATTTTTGCCTATGGATGTCTAATTATTCCAGCATTATTTGTTAGAAGAACTTTTCTGTCCTCTTCTATGTTAAAAAAAAAAAGTAACAAAACAATTGATCATATATGTATAAGGTCTATTTCTGAACTTATTTGACTGTTCCAATGATTGGTACATCTATCCTTATATAAATACTATATTAGTATTCTCCAAAGAAACAGAAACAATAGGATACATATATAGATACATAGGTTTATTTTTTTTGTTTTTAAAGATTTACTTATTTATTTGAGAGAGAGAGCAGGGGCAAGGCAGAGGGAGAAGGAGAGGAGAGAGAGAATGAGACTCCCCACTGAGTAGAGAGCCTAATGCAGGGCCCATCTCCCAACACTGAGATCATGACCTGAGCTGAAATCAAGAGTCCATCGCTCAATCGATTGAGCCACCCAGGCACCACCAGGAATTATAGGAATTGGCTCATGTGCTTATGGGGCCAAGAAGTCTTGTAACCTGTCCTCTGTAATATGGAGAAATGGGAAAGCTGGTGGTGTAATTTAGTCTGAGTCCAAAGGCCTGAGAATCAAGGGAGCCAATGGACAAGTCCCACTCCAAAGGCCTGAGAACCAGCACCAATGTCTGAGGGCAGGAGAGGATAAATATCTCATTTCAAACGAAGAGAACAAATTTGTGTTTTCTCTGTCTTTTTGTTCTGTTTGGGCCCTCAGAGGATTTGATGATGCTAACCCACATGGGTAAGGATTGGCTCAATCTACCAATTCAAATACTAATCTCTTCTGGAAACACTCTCACAGACACATCCAGAAATAGTGTCTTACTAGCTATCTGAGCATCCCTTAGCCCAATCACACCGACACATAAAATTAACAATCACAAATACCATATTATTACTGTAGCTTTGCTGTATTAAAATTTATTCGCATTATTGAATGTATCATTAGTTCAATTTTTATTGAAACCAAGTGGTACGGTGGTTCCTTAAAATATGTTCTTTTTCAAAATTATTTTACTTGTCTAGATTTCTCATATTTTCACATAAATTTTACGAACTGTTTTTTAAAAAGATGGAATAACAGGGACCTAATTTATTCTCATGTCTGCAGTAATTAGAACACTGGATAAAATATGTGAAACAACAGTTTTCAGACATTGGACATCAGGCAATGCAAGACAGTGATCCCCGAGATGAGAAATAGCTGAAATGAACCCTGTAATTGCCCATTTTACTGCCTGGAGAATGTTTCCAGGCCACAGCATGAGGAGGAGGGGGTCCCAGCAGAGCCTAACAGTCTTCCTGAGTTAAAGAAGAAAAAGTTGAGAGTTTTGGGAGGATCAGCAGCTCAGGTTCCTAGGTCAGAGTCCAAAAGAGGAGAGAGCTGTAAAGAGAGTTCCAGGGATTTGCAGAGGGTCCTGTTTTAGTCCTTCCTCAGCTAGGTACTGATAATGTCATACATGGGAGGGAAGTACTTGAGGCTGGAGACAGAATTCCATTCCAAAGGAGTGGAAGGGACAATCCCTGGTGTTCACAAAGGACCAGAATACATAATGTTCTCTTCAGCAAAAGTGAACAACTTTATCATTCACAAGACACTGGGCAGAAAATTCAGAAAGTTATTGGAGCCAAATCAAACATTGGCCAAAGACTGTTTTGCTCTCACCTAACAACATTTAAAAACAAACCTTGAAAGAGTCAAACTGTTTCCAAGCATCTAAATTGTATATAAGAACAAAGCTCAAAAATACTTTTCAAAAACCACAAGAATATCCAGCATCCAAAAAGGAAAGTTTCATGTCTATCATCAAATAATAATAAAAAAGTACCAGATGTGAGGATACCTACATCCTGTGAATGTTACCTCCTATAGCAAAAGGGCCTTTGCAAATGCAATTCAGATAAGGATTTTGAGATAAAGAGATTATCCTAGATTATCCAGGTGGGCTCTAAATGTAATCACAAGTTTCCCTGAAAGAGAAATACAGAGAGAGATTTGATTTATAGAGACAGAAGGCAATGTGATGACTGATGCAAGGTGCTTTACAACTGGCTTCGAGGATGACTAAGATAGCCATGAGTCAATGACGGGAGCTCTAAAAGCCAGAAAAAACATGCAAACAGATTTACCCCTTGAGCTCTCAGAGCGAAGGTGGCCCTGCAGACCACCTGAAATCCAGTGAAATGGATTTCAGACATCTGGCCTCCAGAAGTATAAGATAATAAGTATGTGTTGTTTTAAGCAACCAAGTAGTGGTAATTTGTTACAGCAGCTATAGGAAACAAATACAGATTTTGGTACCAGAAGGGGGGTATTTCTGTAAAACAAAAACAAACAAAAAACCCCTGAAAATGTGGAAGTTGCTTTGGGAACTGGGTAATGGGTAGAGACTAGAAGAATTGTGATAAGCATGACAGAAAATAGCATAAATTACTTTGATCAAACTATTGGTAGAAATATGGATGTTAAAGACTGCCATTGAGGACTAAAAGGAAGTGAAGACTGTGATAGGGAAGGCCTATATTGTCTTTAGAATACCTAAGTTGTTGTAACCAACTATTGGTATAAATATGAACATGAAAGGCTGTGTTGAAAGTTTAGAAGGGAATGAGGAACATGTTTTTGGAAGCTGAAGGAAAGAGGATCTTTGTTCTATAGTGGCAGAAAGCTTAGCTGAATTGTGGCCCACAGTTGTGTTGGAACAACACTTGCAAGTAATGAACTTGGATCTTAACTGAGGAGATTTCCAAATGAAGTGCTGAAGGTATACCCTGGTTTCTTCTTGCTGATTAAATGTAAAAGGAGTAAAATGAGAGAGGAAAGAGATAAATGAAGGGAAGAACTTTCAAGCAAAAAGAAACAGGACTTGATTTGGGAAAGTCTCAGCCTATCTTGTTTGAAAAAAAGAAAAGAAAAGAAGGTAAAATTTGGAGGTTCACTGCCAAAAAAGTATGCTCTGAAGAGAAAGCTGTCAGTGTGGCTGTTCAACCTTCTGTTGATCTTTGGAAGAATCAAAAGATCAGTATGGACAATCACACAGAGTGAATTCGAAGTGATTAAGCATGTGACTTGTAGGTGTCCTCGGCCAGCTCCGCGTAAGTCAGGAAAAGAGATGTGATTATCCAGGATATATCAGTGGAGGAGGCTTTTGTTTAATGGCGTTAAGTTCCTGTGACATACAGAGGAGAAACTCACAAGGTTTTTAAGAATGTTACATCAGTAGAAATACCCCTAGCATCGACTGAAAGGGACAGAGACAGAATGAAATGAAAGCAGGTTGTTGGTCCCCAAAATTGCAGGGCCAAGAAACAGGCTGCAAACATGCTCTAATTTTCAAGAAAAAGGCAGGATGAGTTTAAGGGCAGAACTTTGGGTCCAGAGGGTAGAGCTATGAGCCACAGAGGACTATTCCCAAGCTTTTAAACCTAATGGGTTTGCCCACTTGGATTTTGAAATTGCTTGGGACCAGTAACTCTTTTCTGTTCTTTTTCTCCCCTTTGGAATGGGATATCTACAACTGTTACCCTAACCCTATCCCACCATGATATTTTGTGAGCATATATCTTAGTCTGTTCAGGCTGCTATAATTAAATTCCATAGACTATGTGACTTAGAAACAACAAAGGTTTATTTCTCACAATCTTACAGGCTGAGAAGTCGAAGATTGAGGTGCTGGTAGATTTGGTTTCTGGTGACAGCCCATCTTCTGGTTCATAGCACCTTCTTGCTGTGTTCTCACATAGTGAGAGGGGGTAAAAGAGATCTCTTGGGCCTCTTTTATAGGGTCACTAATCTCATCCATTTGGGATTCATTCTCATGACCTAATGACCTCTGCAAAGCCCCATCTCCTAATACCATGACCTTGGGGGTTGGGATTCAACATATGAATCTTGGGTCACACACCCTATATTCAAACCATAGCAGCATATAACTAGTTTTCTAGTTCACAGGTCCACAGATGGAGGGAGATTTTGCTCCATGAGCCGTCATAACTAGGATCTCATTTATTTTGATTTAGATGAAATTTGGGACTTTGGAGCTGATGGTATTTATGAGACTGGTGCGCTACCTACTCGCTAATGAGGCACCTGAGCTGATGGTATTTAGACTTTGGACCTGTAATGGGTAGAGACTTTTGGAGATACTGAGATGTGATAGAGCATCTCCCCTGATTGAAGTAATTAATCTTCCTTTTCCTAAGTGATTAACCTGAAATGGGCTCCTTGGAGATAGTTTGCAGGGGAATGCTGATCTTTTTTAGGACTTATCCCTACTACTTCTCATCCCTGCTAGACATGTGTAACCAGACTCAAGACCCATCACACTCCAGTGGGTGAGATACATTGACCTATGAGGGGACAGCATACACACTAAAATAATTGCAATATAAATCAGATAAATATTTACAGAAATGGATCCTAAGAATGCTAGATCAAGATGCACAGAAATCCCCAAATTCTGATTATTTTCCTTTCCCTATGCACAGTATCCCTACTAAATGACACTAAGTTTCTTTGGAAGTCTAGAAGGAAGATATACCATATACATTTTTGGTAGGCCAGTGGATCCTTCCTCAAGAGAACACTAGTCTCTCCTTATTCAAGGGCTTTGGGTCTGGAAATTGGTTGAGGGTTCACAATTATTTGTTATATGTAGTGATTTAAGTCAGACGTTTTTCATTTAATTTAGAGCATAGACAAATCAAGAAGGATTTTAGTACACTGTCTATCTATTTTGATCCTAAGGGCATTGTGATCAGTTAGCTAACACAAAAGATCTAAGGAGTTCTAAGCATTCTGGTGACTAATTTGTCCCTGCATATATTACAGTAACGGTAGCTGTCTTATCTCTGATGATTAAGTGCTGTCACTTGTTCCTGGCTATCCTGTTATCCCATAATCCTCATTGAATTCATAAAGCCCAGTTAGATGACAACTTTTCCCATAATGATTTCTAAGGAAAAGTCACCACAGAGGTCTTCAAAGATATCAGGACTCACTCAGCAATGAACTTAATGTCTTAGAAAAGGCAGTTATAGGGCACCTGGGTGGCTCAGTCAGTTAAGCCTCTGCCTCCACCTCAGGTCATGATCCCTGAGTGGGGTCCTGAGATCAAGTCCTATGTTGGGCTCCCTGTTCAGTGGGGAGTCTGCTTCTCCCTGTCACTCTCCCTCTGTGCTTTCCCTCTCTCCCTCTCTCTCAAATAAATAAATAAATAATAAATAAATTAGAATAATAAAATAAATAAAAAATAAAATAAATAAAAAAGAAAAGGCAGTTATACTCATCCTCTCTCTTTTTATCTAAGTTGTAAGCTTTGGCCCCTTAATAATTTTTTTTCTAAGAAGTATATATGCCTTTGATTTATACTTAGTTTTTATGTTGTATTTAATTTATGTTTTTGTATTTACTAATACATTTCTTTTAATTTGTCTGGAATAATTTATCATTTTTTCTTGATTTTAGAGTTAAAATGTTAGCTTTTCTGCTTTCAATCTTTCTTAGTTTAAATACATTTTTAAAAATTATTTCTTTATTTAATTGAGAGAGAGAGAGAGAGCACGAGTGGAAGGGGTCAGGGAGGGAGGAGCAGAGGGGGACGGAGAAGGAGAGAATCTCAGCAGATTCTGTACTCAGTGCTGAGCAAGCCCGACATGGGGCCCAATCCCACGACCTGAGGCCAAACCAAGAATCAGAAGCTCAAACGACTAAGCCACCCAGGTGCCCAGTTTTAACACATTTTTAAAGTTATAACTATTCCTACCTCTTGCTTCAGATGCCATATTAAATTGTATCACATAGGCTTTAATAAGCAATTTTCTTTGTTATTTTTTCATAGTTTGTAACTTTGGTTTTGATATCCTCTTAAATAGTTATTTAAAGGATTGCTTTGAAATTTTTAAGTGTACATATTTATAAAATAACAAACCTATTTTTTCTTGTTAATTCTTTTATTGTAGTTGTTAGAGGATATGTTGTGTATGGCTTTTTTCTTTCTCAAATTTCTTGAGATTTTGTTTATAGCCTAATGCATGGACAATGTTTATAACTGTTTCCTCTGTGTTTGAAAAGCAAATACATCCTCTACTTTTTTTGGCAAAGAAGAAGACCTAATTCTGTCTTGCTCTTCATACAACCACTGTCTTCCCCCTCCCCCCTTTCACTCTCAACAACAACATCAAAATTCTGCTCTGGGTCTTTAACATTCCAAAATTAAGTGGAACCTGGGTGGCTCAGGTGGTTAACCTTCTGCCTTTGGCTTGGGTCATGATCCCAGGGTCCACCTCTCCCTCTTCCTCTCACTCTGCCCCTCCCCACCACTCATGCTCTCTCTCTCTCCCTCTCTGTCTCAAATTAATAAATAAAATCTTTTTTAAAATTCCAAAATTAAAGTAGATCAGTAATCTTTGCCATTTTATTTCCCTGCTTCCTCTCCACTTCTCCATCCCCTACCCTAATTTCCAAAAAAACTTTTATTTCAAAACTTCTCTGTCATTAACTCTAATTTCTAGGCATTATTGGAGTTTTAATTTTAAACTATTCTTTACTTTTCCTTGAATTATGTCTTTTCACTTTTTATAATCCTTATTCAACATTTATACTTTACAAATTGCATCAAGTTTTAAGAGCTTTTTAGTTTTTAAAAACTAGGATTTTCTGCTCACCATTATTTTTTGTACACTCAGTCTTTTGCTAACTTGGGACGTTTTTCCTGAATTAATTTTTTCTTTGCTTTGTTTCCTAAGTAGAAATTTATAGGTAGTATATTTTGTGATCATATAAAATTTATTCTTTTACCTCTTCCGTGGAGATGATATCTAGAGTGATAAAGAATTCTTGGCTCTTACTTCTTTTCTCTGGAAACCTGTAAGTATTTTTTTCTGCTTTCCAGAGTTGCAGGTGAGAAATCCATTGTGATTTCCTTCTTGTCTAAGTTAATTTGTGTGTGTGTGTGTGTGTGTGTGTGTGTTAATGTCTGGAAGTGTTAGATATTCTTTTTATATTTGGCATTCACAGTTTTCATCAAATTTTGTCAAAATGCGTGTCACTTAAAATATTAATTATGCCTGGCACATTTTATTTATTTATTTATTTATTTATTTATTTATTTATTTATTATGTTATGTTATGGTAGTCACCATACAGTACGTCATTAGTTTTTGATGTACTGTTCCATAATTCATTGTTTGTGTATAACACCCAGTGCTCCATGCAATAGGTGCCCTCCTTAATACCCATCACCGGGCCAATGCATCCCCCCACAGCCCTCCCCTCTAAAACCCTCAGTTTGTTTCTCAGAATGAACAGTCTCTCACGGTTCGTCTCTCCCTCCAATTTCCCTCCCTTCATTTCTCCCTTCCTTCTCCTAATGTCCTCCATGGTATTCCTTATGTTCCACAGGTAAGTGAAACCACATGATAATTGACTTTCTCTGCTTATTTCACTCAGCATAATCTCCTCCAGTCCCATCCATGTTGATGCAAAAGCTGGGTATTCATCCTTTCTGATGGCTGAGTAATGTTCGGTTGTGTATATGGACCACATCTTCTTTATTCATTCGTCTGTTGAAGGGCATCTTGGCTCTTTCCACAGTTTGGCTATTGTGGACATGGCCGCTATGAACACTAGGCTGCATATGGCCCTTCTTTTTACTACATCTGTATCTTTGGAGTAAATACCCAGTAGTGCAATTCCTGGCTCATAGTGTAACTCTATTTTTAATTTTTTGAGAACCTCCACACTGTTTTCCAAAGTGGCTGCACCAACTTGCATTCCTACCCACAATGTAAGAGGGTTCCCCTTTCTCCACATTCTCTCCAAGATTTGTTGTTTCTTGCTTTGTCAATTTTTGCCTAGCCCATTTTAATCTAAAAAGCATAATATTTCTTCTGTTCTCTTTTAAGCTTCTCTTATGCTTTCTTTTCACCTCTTGGATTGCTCTTTTTGTGTGTGTTTCAACTCTTCTGGATCTGTCTTCCATGTCTTTTCACTCAAAACTCCAAATTTTGTATTTTGGGACTTTGTCGTAATATAGTTTATTTGATCTTTTATATTTTTATTTTGTTTCCAGAAGTATTCACTCCTTTTTGGTGTTCCTCTAATAAATTTCAAAATTCAAGTACTATGGTTTTGAACATTTAAAAATATTTTCATAATCTTTTAAAAATTTTATTTATTTATTTTATAGAGAGAGAGATAGAGAGGCAGCACAGGCGGGAGATGCTTAGGGAAGGGAGAGAGGGAATTTCAAGCAGACTCTGTGCTGCACATGGAGCCTGGTGTGGGAATGCATATCACAATGCTGAGATCAGACCTGAGCCAAAACCAAGAGTCAGATGCTTAACCAACTGAGCTATCCAGGTGCCCACTTAGTATTTTTTTCTTAAATTGTCTTCTCTCTATATATTTATTTTCTTCAGTGGGAGGCACCCGTCCTCTTTTTGTTTGGTTTTTGTCCTAGTACACTATTGAGCCTTTACACTATTGAGCCTCTTAAATAATCTGAGATCCTTCTTTGCTTTCCCATAACTGTGCATATGTAAGTCAGCTTGTTACGGGATCAAGCTTAGTAGGTGGTGGATCTTCTTAGTAGGTGGTGGCCAGGCAGTAGATGAGTGTTAAGAAGGAATGTTTTTCTGGTGAATCAGGAGTCAGTTGGGAACTTGACATACTGTCAGCATTCTTTGGTTTGAGTGTGTGTACAGGGTGAAGTTGATTCTTACTCAGCCCCAGGACAATTCAACTCACTGGTATAATTCCTCCTGAGAAAGGCCTGGAGTGGTGGACTAAAGGGTTCCCTTATATTGGGGGCATCTGTTTAGCTCAAACGGAACTATTTTATGCTGGTAGATGCAAAATCAAACTTCACTCCATTTTCCACTAGGGTGATAGGACTTCTTGGATGCCTGGTCTTTGATCCTTCCAACCTTGTAAATGATGCTCTATAGAAGCTGCCCTAACCAGGCAAAAGAGACTATCTCTGCAGGACATTAAATCCTAAGTAGGTCACACTTCCTTCATTTCCCTCTCCACTCCAAAGGCTCTTTCCATGTTAGCTGTTTATCTTACTAATCAGTTGGGAGAGAGAGGGATGTGTGCTCTGACTCCCATCTTCCCAGCATGAATAACTACTGTTTCTTTGCTTCTTTCCTTATGTTTTCTCTCTTTCTTCCATTGAGGACTCTGTTTAGACAGATATTGGGTCTCCTGAAGCTATATTATATTTTATTGCTCAAAATTTTGAAAAATGCCCTTATTTTTATCTTCCAGACTACTGATTAAAATCTTCAGCTGTGTATATTTTATTCTTTTGACTTCTGTTAAATTGTCCTTATTTTGGAAATTATTTTCCAAAAACTCCTTTCTGTTTTTAACTGCTTTTTTTTTTCATAGCAGCCAGTGCTTATTTTACAGAAATGCTGTTCCTTGAAATAATTCTGAGGATATAAATTTAATCTTTTCAAATGTTTTCTTGTGTTTCTTGCATGATTCCTTTTTACTCATCTTTACATTTCTATCTCAAGCTGTGGTTCTTTTCTCAAATGTGTTTTGATTTTTGTTGTCTGTTCCTATTTATGACAAGATGAGGTTGACTCGCATGGGTAACTGATGTTTGTTTCCTCAGTAACAGGAAACTTCCATAGCTTCTTTTCTGAATGGTTGTGTATATTTGGGAATCCAGAGGTGGGTTTACTAAAGAATTCTATGGATAGGCACATAGGTAGGATTCCTTCCAGTCACAGAGGCACTGGGTGGGCAGGCTAGCTGGGCACTAGCTGCTCAAATTAGAAAGGGGTTACTCTGGATATAAGTGCTTTTTGGCATGAGTAATACTAATTAATATGTCTGTTCATCAGAGTGTTATTTTATTTTTCATTGATCTAGGTAGCCATTCACAGAAATGAAAACAGCTATGATTTATATTATTTTGGTGGTGGTTATTTTGGTGGTGTATGTATAGTAACATCATATAAACAACTCTCTAGTTCAATCCAAAGCTTGTTATAAGTCTTTTCATTTACTCAGATTATAAGAGGATTTATAAATACAGTTGTAGATGAAAACAATTGCCTTCTTTTTCAGATGAATTTTAGAAAATCGGAGTAAAAAACTTTTCTTTGTGTTTTTTTTTCCTATGAGTAGAAAGCACAAAAACATCATGATGTTTTAGCCATGCTAGATCATATAGGTACATGTATGCATAAACTGTGTTCTGTCCTTGGATATCTATGAAATTAATTGCATTTTTATAGCAATTCTTTCCCTCTTCTTATTTAAGGGAACTCTTTTTTTGTAGCAAGTCTTTCTCTGACTACAACACTATGTAAATTATCACAGTACAAATCTTTACATTTTATAAAAAGCTTTGGCCTTACTTCATTCATTGCAAGTTAAATTTTCTATACAGATGCCACATTTGTTGCATCATTGATCCAGATTCATGCTGATATGCTTTGGTGAGAAGAAGCCTAAGGGTGGAGGATGAAGTTGCTAATTCAAGGAGAAATGAGAATTTCTCCCATCTCTGAGGCACTTTCAAACTCCATGTACTTTTTGGTTCTAAACAAGATGTTAAGAGACACAGGGTCACGAGTCTTCATTGTCTGCTTTCCCACCTTCTTTTTTGTCTTGTACCCACAAGGGAAATATTTCTCAACTCTATACCGTCCTAAAGATGACAGCTGGTTCAGGACTGCCTGTCTGCCAGAGGACTCCCATGAGAACCCATGGCCAGTTTTTCCCTGTCTTTTCCAAGTCCACAAACATTTTAAGATTGAATCACTCCAGAGGCGCAAAATTCAGACCTATTGCAGCTCAGTTGTTCCTAGATGCCTGTAGAATAACAGAGAAAAATAATAAAATTAAATGCTAATGGATTAGAATGAGCAAACATACCAGATTCACACTGATAGTAAAAGTCACAGTTCCTATTATATCATCACTGGAAATCTTTAAAATCTTTAAATCTTCAAAAAATAAAGACGCCAAAAGTTCTTCTTCCATGGATCAAGGAATGAGATCATTACCTCATCTCCTGCTTCTCATTCGATTAGAGAAATATTATTATCATCATCAACATCATCATCATCAGTTTTGATTTATCTGAATAGCCTGCTGAAATAGACCTCTGGGAGCATTTACATATCCAATTACTACTGGATGATTATTCATAGCCTTAAAACTGTCTCACGCATAAAAATGCCTGACCTAGCTGAAAGTTCTTAATAATAATACTTTACATTTGTATGGTGCTCTTAATGTTTCAGAAGATTTTCATAGACATTTTCTTAATTTGAGACTGAAAACAACTCAGGTTGGTAAATAAATCCCCAGTATTATTATCTCCTTTTTACAGATGAGGACTTAGAGGATCTATTAAATGATTTATTTGAAGCCAGTCAACCAGTTAGTCTTAGACTGCATGCAAGGTGTTACTTCCTGGACTCAGTGAGATAACAGTCTCTCTCTTTCCTTGCTTTTGTGGAGGCCAGTATCTTTGGATTGCAGTGAAAATAATCTCAGAGTCATGAGTTTGCTTCTGAGAAGGTAGAACATGTTGTTCTTTGTCATCTCTGCTCTGAGGTCTTTAAAAAGCCTTGGTGGTGGGGTATGAGGAGCCAGGACCCCTCAAGGGGCTTGAGTTCACTAATGTCCATTCCTGGTTGTGTTGCCTCAGAAAGAATACCTTGAAAACAAGCTGGCTTCAGGAGAAATCTTGGCATTCTGCTGAATTTTCCCTCATGGAGAATATGTTTGGTAATTACTACCTCATGGAGTCTTTATTTTCTTCAAAGTTCCTAACAGAGTGCATGCCCAAATTCATGGGCATGAGAGTGAATGTGGACCAGTGAAACACAAAGAAAACATTTGCTAGGGGTTCATGAGAAAGTAGATTCTTGCTTTTCTTACATAGTTCTGGATTAACCCTTTGTACATTGGACAAAAAAAAGCATATAGCTCTGAGAATTGCTGACTATTATTTTGTATTGAAAAGCTGGATCCAAGTAGAAGTGAAACTGATCAAACAGTTCTTTAGGGATTTGGGCTTACTGAGGTTCCATCAGCTCATGATGCTACCATCATAGGTTTCAGATTTCAGGGAGACCAGGGAAGGGAATATTGTTATAGTTGTTTTGGCTCAAAAGTGATGCAGTCCATTGTCTGAAACAGTGCTGTCCAGTAGAGAGATAATGTGAACCACGTGTGACTCACATGACTAACTTTATTATTATTGTTGTTATTGTTGTTACCAAATTTGAAAGTAATGCTTGTTTGCTAAGATTTCTTTGTTACATGACTTTATGTTGTTAATTAGGGTATAATTTACCCACAGTAAAATTTACTTTTTTTAGGGTACAATTCTGTGAGTTTCAGCAAACACAGATAGTCATGTAATTATCATTTCAAGCAAGTTTTAAAACATTTCCATCTCTTCCCATATTTGCCCTGTGCCCTTTGTAGTCAATCCCCTCCTCCTTCCCTCAGCCCCTGGCAACCACCGATCTATTTTCTGACCCCATGGTTTTGCCTTTCAACAATGTCTCACAAATAGAGTATGCAGATTTTGGGTTTGGTTCTTTTCATTTAGCTTAATGCATTTGAGATTCAACCATGCTGTGGTGTGTATCAGTAGTTTGTTCTTTTTTGTTGCTGAATAGTATTCCATTGTATGGATATACTAGTTTGTTTATCCATTTCCCAGCTGAGGGACATTTAGGTTGTTTCCCAAATGTTTTTGGTGACCAATAAAGCCAATATACACCATTTTTGTGTAAATATAGATTTTCATTTCTCATGGGGAAACATTTACCAGTGGGATGATGCAGTCATATGGTAACTTCATGTTTAATTTTTTTAAAGATTTTATTTATTTATTTGAGAGAGAGAGAGAGAAAGCGAGAAAGAGAGCATGAGTAGGGAGAGAAAGAGAGGTAAAAGCAGATACCCCACCGAGCAGGGAGCCCAACACAGGGCTTGATCCCAGGACCCTGGGATCACGACCTGAGCCAAAGGCAGACATTTAACCTACTGAGTCACCCAGGAGCCCCAGTGTTTAATTTTATAAAAAACTGTCAAACTGTTTTCCAAAGTGTCTGCACATTTTGTGTTAACACCAGCAACATATATGGGAGTTCCAGTTGCTCCACATCATTGCCAATGTTTGATGTTGTCAGCTTTTTTTTTTTTAAGATTTTATTTATTTATTTGACAGAGAGAAAGAGAGATCACAAGTAGGCAGAGAGGCAGGCAGAGAGAGGAGGAAGCAGGCTCCCCTCTGAGCAGAAAGCCCAATGCGGGGCTCGATCCTGGGACACTGAGATCGTGACCAGAGCCAAAGGCAGAGGCTTAACCCACTGAGCCACCCAGGTGCCCTGTTATCAGCTCTTAAAGATCCATTTTAAAACATTTCCTTCTTTCTCCTTCCTTCCTTCCTTCCTTCCTTCCTTCCTTCCTTCCTTCCTTCCTTCCTTCCTGCCTGCCTTCCTTTCTCATTCCTCCTTCCTCCGTCCTTCCTTTCCATTCTCATAGATGTGTAGTGGACATAAGTAAACCCAATTTTCTAGTAGGCATATTTTGTAAAGTAAAAAGCAACAGGTAATGTTAGTTTTAATAATATGTATAAGAGAATATATTCAAAATATCATCATTTCAATGTGTAATTAATACAAAAATTAATGAGATATTTTACATTCTTTTTTTGTGTGTGTCCTAAATCTTTGAAATCAGATATATAGAGTTCAGTAGCCACATGTGGATAGTGGCTGCTGTACTGGTCACTGTCACTAGACAGTGCAGGTCTAGATGTAGTTACCAGCCTCACTTGTAACTGTAAGTGGGCTGAGAAAACATGGTATCACCATGTATCCAGGAAATGTGGGCGAGTGCTAGTAATGTCTATCGCAAAGCCAGAGTGGAGAGAAAGAAAGAATTCAGGTCCTTTATAACATCATTAAAGTACTAAATTGAACCCAACCTGAAGATCTTCTAAGGAAAGCCTTAGTTTTTAGTTATGATAGACAATAAATGCCATGTATGGTTTAAGACAGTTTGAATTAGCTGATTCTGTTATTTGAAAATTCCTCCAACATAATGTTGCCTTGCACAATTAAATATGCATTTAGTATAGAAGAATGAGAAAATACGGGCAGGATAAAAAGAGAAATTGAAAGTCATATGCAATCTCAGACAATATTTTGGGGTACAATTGGCCTTTGAACAACATGGAGGTTAGTGGTACTGACCTCCTGCAGAGTTAAAAATCCACATATAACTTTTGATTCCCCCAAAATTTAACTTAGGGCCTACCTTTGACTTCCAAGTCATACTGATAACATAAACAGTCGATTAAGACATATTTTGTATGTTATATGTATTATATACTGTTTCCTTACCACACAATAAGCTGTAAAAAGAAAATATTATTAATAAAATCTTAAGGAAAATACATTTATAATGCTGTACTGTATTTATTTAAAAAATTGATGTATAAGTGGACCCGCATGGCCCAAACTTGTGTTATTCAAAGATCAACTGTATATCTTTTGAGATATGTGTGTATCGATATGTGTGTATAAATGTGTTAAAGTACATGTATATAAGCAAAATCATGGAGACATTATATTATTATCATTTAACCTATGTTTTCCACCCAATAACATTTTGAAAAATCTTTTCATGTCAATACATATATGTTTAAACCCTCATTTTTAATCTCTAGGTAAATATTCTACTTTATGGAAAAGTCACAATCTACTTAACACATTCTGTATAAAAAGCCATTCAGAATATTTCATCATTTAAGTTGGGGCAAGGGCAGAGGTGGTGTGTGTTTTCAAATACCTTTTTTTTTTTTTTTTCAGAGAAAGAAAACACACATGTCAGTGAGTGCAAGCAACTGTGGGTGGAGGGGAGGGATGAAGGCAGAAGGAGAATGAGAATCCCAAGCAGGTTCCAGGCTCAGCATGGAACCCCAAGTGGGGCCCAGTCTCACAACCCTGAAATCATGACCTGAGCGGAAATCAAGAGTCCAAAGCTTAACCAACTGAACTACCCAGGTGCCCCTTGAAATAACTTTTTATCTGAAACAAAAGCAAAGAGCATTTGGAAATCCTGTTGTCTTTCTTTGCACCTCTTTTTTATACCTGGCTTCCTTTCAGTTATTTCAGTACAGAAAAAAAAAATACAAGAGGGAATATATAGCTCAGCAAGGTGACTACATGATTAGTAAAATTAAAAAAAAATAGTTTCCTATAAAGTTTTCAGTAATTTTTTCTCATTGCCATGACACATTGTAGTCATTGTACTTATTACCAGCATTGATTAGATAGACAAGTTATTCAAGGTGTTCTAGGTGTAACTAGAAGATAATTAATGATACAGAGAACAACAAATTAAGTTTAAAAAATCTAGAAGTATGCAATAGGAAAGTGTAGGATGAATCAGGTCCAGTCCTATAGGACTATTACCTATAAAGCAAAAGCCAGTGTAGTCTGTGTGGGAAAGAACTTGATTAAATGTGCTGAGGTGACCCATTTTCCTCTTTTGGCTACTGTGGCCATTGGGCATTTTCAGCCACCTCTGATGCTTGGCTTTCTGCTGTGTTGTTATGATAGGCATCGGGCTGATATTAAAAATATTTGACAACAGTGATGCAGAGCCACTGACCAAGGACAAAAGACCCCAGCTTCCTATAGCTGCTACAACCAAACCAGTGTATAAGGTCTGCTGGCTGTCCCAAATGGGGAAGATAAAACAAGGAAATAAAGGGGCACTTGGGTGGCTCAGTCGCTGGGCATCTGCCTTTGGCTCAGGTCATGATCCAGGGTCCTGGGATCAAGACCTGCATCTGGCTCCCTGCTCTGTAGGAAAGCCTGCTTCTCCCTCTCCCACTTCCCCTGCTGCTCCCTCTCCCACTCCCCCTGCTGCTCTCTCTCCCATTCCCCCACTCCTCTCTCTTGCTGTATCTCTCTGTCAAGTAAATAAATAAAATCTTAAACAAAAACAATAACAAACAAAAACAATAAAACACAAAAACTTGGGGGTCTTGTTTATTCCAGGAAAAAAATTTTAGGTATGAAGCCCTTTTTTTGGTGGGGGGAGGGTTGGTCTTCCATATCCTTCTAGTGATACTGCCAGGGAAACTATCATTTCCCACAAAAATAAATGGTAAATAGCCATTCCCGTTCTCTAAAGCAATACCTAAATTCACAGAAAAGGATTAATATACCGAATTTATGAAGAACTCTTACAATTCTACACAGAATCAAAAACCCCACTAACAGAGAAATATAAAGAGGTCATTCAGACACATACTGAGAAATACAATAAATATAAAAAAAGATTGTTTTACTTTACTAATGAGCAAAGGAAATCAGATTTTAAAAAATACCTGTATTTCACTTGGCTAACATCTGTTAAGTGGCTACCATGTGTCAGATACAGTGCTAAGCCATTTTATCTTATTTAATGCAAATAAAAGTCCTGGAAGGACTTTTAGTGTAATGGACTTTTATTATAATGTCCATCTCATAGGCAAGGAATCTGAGGTTCAGGGAGGGTAATATGCCTGAGGTGACATAGTTAATAAGTAGTGTTAAACAAAATGCCATTTTGCCTTTTGAGATTTACAAAGAGTAAATGATAGGTATCAAAATGAAAAGTATGCATCCCTTTGACCCAGCACTTTCACCTCCAAAATTTATCCCAGGGCAATAATTGGGTAAGTGCACGAAGGACTTTTATAAGGACGTTTAGTGCTGTATTATTTATAACAGCAAAAAACTGGGAACAACGTAAATGTTCTTCACCAGAGGGTTGGTTAAATATGTTAAGACCTGTCCATATACTATAAACCCAAGCAGCTCTTAAAAAAAAAGAATGAGATAGATCAATATGATTTGGCTTAGAAAGTTGTGGCCCAACTATGCTATTCAGTGGGAGGAAAAAAAACAACTCAGGTTACAAAAAGGCCTATAAATTGTGTATTTTCGTCAAAAGAATTCTGTTAAGCAGAGAAAAATGTTTGACTGTGTTTGCTGTGGTTATGCTTGTGAAGGGGTTAGATCGTAGCAGAGCCCATCAGTGTATACTTCCATATTATTTGATTATTCTTTTTGGTATAACTGTTTGAAGCAGGAAAAAAAAAAAGCAACAAATATCGTCACATGCCAAGACTGACAAACCAGAACAAAAGCTATCTGCAGATAGTTAAGAGCAGGGGCTTTGGAGTGGAGGAGTCCCGTTAGCACTCACTCAGTATCCATGTTTTCCCCTAGGGGTCCAACCTCTTTTGCGGTTAGGTTGGGGCCCTGTGACTCATTCTTGCCCCTGGACTCTGAGAGGGAGGGTTAAGGCCTGTAGGGATTGTAATACCTCCTTTCTTGCCCCTATGTAGAGGCTGCATGCAACGTGTTCCGTCATGCCATAGCAACCAGAAGTAGTCACCTATGCTCGGGGACCAGGATGTGACTGAGAAATAAACTTTTGTGGTCTTAAGACACTGCAGTTTGGGGGTTTGCTTGTTTTTGCAGCTAGCGTTGCTTGCTCTAATATGCTTCGCCATTTATTAGCTGTCTGAGTTTAGACAGATTACTTAACTCTCTGAACATCAGTATTTCTCCTGTAATTGGAAATAATAGTGGTACCTATCTCCTAGGGTTATTGGAGGATTAAATGGGAAAGTGTACACCGTTAGGCTATTATAGTTGTTTTTACATGTACTGGCTATTATTTTTGTTTTTGCTGGCATTCCCCCAAACAGGGCAGCACCCAGGTCAGGGAAATGTCACTAGGTGACAGTAGGGCCAATCCAAGGAGATACCTTGGGACATATTAAAAGTGGTTGTGGAATCTCGACATGTCAGTGAAGAGGACTGAAGATACAGACCCGATTGTCTCTGCCTAGCGACATGCCAAGTCCTAGTCAGGGGAAGCACTGGTTGTTGGAATGAGGTTAAGTTATAGAGATACCCTAGTTATTATTAGTTACATCTCCATAAAAATGCCTACTAAATTTCCATCATAATGTAATAGGTTATGCTAATATGATTATTTTCCTGGGGCACCTGGGTGGCTCAGTCAGTTAAGCGGTTAAGTGTCTGCCTTCAGCTCAGGTCACGATCCTAAGGTTCTAGGATCTAGCCCCAAATTAGGCTCCCTACTCAGCAGGGAATTTTCTTCTCTCTCTCCCTCTGCCTGCCACTCCCCCTGCTTGGACTCTCTGTCTCTCTCTCTGTGTCAAACAAACAAACAAACAAATAAGTAAATAATCTTAAAAAATCATTTTCCCGACATCTCAATTTAAGTGGCCATGGAAGGTGCTGATATTACTGACTGGTTGACCCTTTCAACCATTTGATCATCTTGGGGTGGGGCCCCTGGGGATGCTCGCCTTCTATGCAGTCAGGGCTGAGGGGGAATAGAGTCTGTGGGCCCGTGTGCAGGGGCCCGTGTGGGAACGGGTGGAGGGGGGCATATATAAATACTGCATGTGATAAATTTGGGGTAAGTTGGAAATGCTGTTCTCCCCTCCCCTCCTTCCTTCATTTCCTTTCCTTTTTAAAAAGTAGCACATTTGCATTTAGCAAAGTATAACAGATGTCTTGCTGAAACTTCTTTGAGTGCCATGATTGTATGGTTTTTTGAATCAAATCAAATCAGTTCTTGAGAACACACATTGTCTAAGTTACTCCCAGTCAGTGGTGGCTACAAAATTTCTGTAAGGAGTGGATTAACAGTGGTAACCTGGTTGCCAGAGTGTGTTGGAAGCTGAGTTTTCATAGCACTACATGGGACTGAGAAAATGTCAACTTTCTAAATAAAAAAGGAGAGGGGATCTTTTTCTGGGGAGGGGAGGTTAAGACGCCCGCCTGCACTCGATGTGGCCCCTGCTTTCCTGCACTGACTGTTTTACTCAGTAGTAGGTTCTTTCAACAAACAAGTAATGAGCATCTACAACCATGTGCTTCAGATACAGAGATACTGCACAGACTCTGTTCCGGAAACCATCACAACCTGGGGGAGACCGAAGGTGAGGTGTACAACCCCTGGGTCCTCTGAATACTCAAAAATCAGTGCCATGTTGTTAGGGGTTCCCGTTTTGCTCTGGCGAAACAGTGACACGTACAGGAATCTGCCTGTTACAACTCACTGAGTGAGACTGAAAAGCGTTCGCCCACTTTCAGGGTGGTTGTAACAGCTGGGAACAAGCGGGACCCCCGCCGTTTCACAGCTCAGCGTTTGCTGCTTGGACAAACTCCCCTTCCATTCACTCACCCGTCTCTGGTCAACTAAGGGAACCAGGACATCTCTTCTCTGGGTCAATCCGAACCCGGTATGATGTATGTCTCTGATGCCCCCATTCTCATCCTGTAAAATGATTAACCCTAGACCAGCTCTTTTTATTTGATAATATACAAATTGCTGTCGTCACTCGGTCCTGACCAGAAGCAAGGCCTCCACGGTTCCAGTGTGCGCCCCTGTCTGCCTCGCCAAGACATTTACTTCCCCGTCACTGGCATTTGGGGGCGCAGCTGGGGCCACCGCGCCAAGACCGCGTTGCACTGACAGCCTCTCTCTAGGAGAGGTAAAGGTGCGTTCGCGGTGGGAGGCCCCGCCTAGGACAGACAAGCCAAGATCCTGCCAGGCCGCTGGTAAAACCCACGGTGGGACGACAGGAGCGTCCCAGAGCGAGCAAGATGGATCGGGTCTGCCCCACGCACTTAGTCCGGCAGGGGTGGCGCGGTGTGGGGGTGGAGGGTAGCGCCAGGGCCTTTGAATATGAGTATAACTCCTCTTGGATCCCTCCCGAAGCGAGAGGTGAGAGGACCCGGTTCGTGGGGCTCTCAGCAGTGCCTGAGTGAGCGAGGACCACACCATCACAGCCCTCCCACCTCCCCACCCCCCGCCTCCCTGGTGTGACCACTTTTGATCCCGCCCCAGACAAAGGCAATATGAACTCCAGCAGAACGAATAAGGGGATCAGGTTGCTCTCCCGGCCTCCCTTCTCTGCCCCCTCCTTGATTCTCCCCTTCCCCACGTGACTCTCTGGAATCTTTGCCAAAGCTCCGAGTCTCTGGGTCCATTTTCACACAGAGCAAAGGAGAGAGGAGGGAGGAGAGGGAGGCAGAGGAAGGCGGAGCCTGTGTCCTTTAAACGCTGGGATCCAGAGGGGGCCCTATTTTGTGCGTATCCGAGCTCTCTCGTCCGAGTGGCTTTGAGTTCGGGATCCTTTCCAGCCTCTCTAGCTCTTTCCTCCGTGCATTTAAAATTATGGCTCCTCCTGCACTCCCGTAATCACACCTCAACCCTGCAGACCAGCTCCGGGTGGACGGGTGCGGAGGTGGCAGTCGGCGTGGAGCAAGCCGCGCCCCCTCAGCCCTCCTCACCCGGGAGAGGGGCGGAGGCGAGAGAGTAGCAGCAGCGCCCCCCGGCGCCGCCAGCCCCGTGCTTTCCGCGGAAGCTTTCGAACAGTCCGCTGCAGGGAGCGCAGCCCCCGGCGGCGCCGGGCCGCCACATCGCCGCCGAGTCCCGGGAGCTGCCCGCAGCGCTGCACGAAGTTTCCTGCGAGCGGCTGCAGGGGGCTGAGGTCCGCCGCGCCGGGTGGCGCAGCCAAGGAGTGGGTGGGTCTTACTGGGTCCTGGCGACCCCCTCTGCCAAAGCAGCGCCGACGTCGAGTGTCAAGCGAACTTTAAAAAGCCGCTCCAGACCAAGCTGCGCGGGGATCTCCACGGTCGGGGACCCCGGAGCGGAGGTGTCCAGTCTGAGGGAAATGGTGGGAGGTGGGATCACCCGGTGACGGGAACTTCCCGGCTACTCTGCCGCGGAGAACTGCGCTTTGCCTCCTCTTTTATTCTCTCGAGCTCACGTTGGAAACCTGCTTCGCTGGAGAGCTGCGCGCTCTCCGCGCCGGCGGTGAGTGAATTGAATCCCCCGCCCGGCCTGGCGCCTCGAAGCTGCTGAAGAGTGTCACTCGGGGGCCGGTCCAGCGCGGCATTTCCCCGGAGGCAACCTCCCGCCAACCTCCGCTCTCCGCGCGCGCTGGCCCGGGCCGCCGGAGCCAGTGTTTGAGGCGAGAGCTGCTCTTGGATGCTGAAGGCTGGGCTCTTCCAGTGTGGGTGTCGAAGCGGCAATGGGTGCCTTCAAAGTGTGGCTCGGGGTGGCCCTAGCATTGGCGGGATTTGCAGTATTGCCTCATCATTCCGAAGGTGAGAGAGCGGTGCTTCCCCCACCCCGGGTGTGTGTGTGTGTGTGTGTGTGTGTGTGTGTGTGTGTGTGTGTGTGTGTGTGTGAGAGAGAGAGAGAGAGAGAGAGAGAGATCGAGATCATGATCGTGCTGTTTAAAAAGCCAAGCGGGTTTATGGTATTGTGGGTCGAGTGAAAGTTTTTTGGGGGGGTTGGTGGGTGGGTGGGTGGGAGTGGAGCTTGGAGTGGGCTTTTTCTGAGATTCCTACTCCTGATTGTTTTGCATTCCGATCATAAGCTTGTCTCCCGCCTCCCTCTCTGCCCTAAGTGCATTTGGGTGGGTGGGTGGTCAATTGAGGTGGCATCGCTGAGACTGGATTCTCTATTTTCCCACTTCTCCGCTGCCGCCAACGGAAAGCAACTACGTGAAGCGTAGGCGAGGAGCGAACAATTGCTCTTACCTGGGTAAAAACACCTCCGCTCCCATGAAACAGAAAATCCGGCACCTTAAAACCCTCGCCACTCTCCCTCCCTCCTCGCCCCAGTAAGTCTCCCTGTGAAGTCCAGTAAAGATTTTATAAGTAGATAGTTAGGGCATGTTCTGGACGTAGACCATTCAAATGCATTGAAAGGAGCCTCTCCAGTACGGAGAGGCACGAGCCTGCCTGGTTCCTTAGGGAGAAAAAAAAGTGATTAATAAGAGTTTAGCTTCGTTCTCTTACTTCGCCCTCACTCCCGGTTTTCCTCCGGGGCTCCAACCTGTGTATAAACCCCGAGCTGGGGGAGTGAAAGGAGACGGTGGGAATTGTCGCCGTGATAGCAAAAGCAGTCTGGGTTCAGCAAATAAATGAATCAATAAGTAAATTAAGAGTTTGGGGGGCGGGTCAAGGGATGGCGGGCCCGGGATGCGAGGCGCTGTGAGCTTCCACCTGCTCCAAGGAGTCGGCAAAGTCCTTTGGCTAGTGTTTAGAGGGGGGAAGGGAGCCCGCGGCCTGGGAGGAAGAAGGCTTAATCCACCGTGCTGGGCTCTCGGCTTCCCCTCCCGACTCCATTCATTATTCATCCAGCTGCGGGAAGAAGAGTTCACCTGCTCCGTCGCAAATCAGACCCGCTGCCGCGGCGGGCGCGGGGCAGGGCGGGGCGCCTTCTCCCTGCTGCGGGGTTGGGGCGGCCTGAAGGTGCAGAGCCGGGGCGCGGGGCGGGGGCGGCGGGAGGCCAGGCAGAGGACAAAGCCCTGCTTCGATCGACCTCCAGCCATCAGAGCAGCAGCCTTTTCCTTGCTAGTTTCCCTAGAGAAAGTGGCGTGGCCTTGGAAGTCCACGCACAGTACCGGGGATTTTACGGTGGGTAATGGTTCCGCCTGCCCGCACTCTCCTGGGAAGTGTGTCAAGTACTTTCCCCAGGTAAAGCACGCCTGGGGCCTGTGCAGCCTTCTCCGAATGGGTCATAACCTGTAGAAATATGTCTGTATTGTATGTGTGCGTGTGTGTGCATACTTAAAACTTAAGGGCTTAATTATAATGATAAATCAGATGGGAGAGTTAACTCAGGCCACCTAAATCTGAATTTGAGACTTAGAAACATGTTTTCACTTGGTGGTGGCAGTTTCTTATTTAGAATCATCCCAGCAACGCGGAAAACGTGCTATCTCCCCCCCCCCCCCCCCCCCCCA
>LNAC01000155.1:4948600-4989746 GCA_002007465.1 Ailurus styani | reverse complement strand
CCCCCCCCCCCCCCCGGAGAGCTCACCAGGGGGCCGTTGGAATGATGCAGTTTTTCAGAACCAAATCTCTTGAAATTACAGAAGCCATTATTATTAAGAGCCTGCAGGGTTCGCTCTTTGGGAGACTGGTTGGTACAATGGGCAAAGTTTAACAATTTGCGAAGTCTTTTGATAGGGGAGGAGGGCAGGACACCAGGGGCGCTATTCCTCCAAAAATTCTTTGTAAAACGCCTCTTACTGTTTGATCCCACCTTCAGGGCATTCTAGAATCATTTCACAAATGGAACTGATAGATGTCTGAGAGTTTCCATCCAACTCGGAATGGTCCTTATCTAGTAATGAATGAATGAATGTGGACATTTATTGAGCACATGTTATTTGGCTTCTACTATGCCAAGCACTTTACATAATTATCTCATTTAATTAAATTAATTAAGTGGTATCAGGCCCACAGCCAAAAAAATCAGCTGTCAGCTGATGAGAGCTTTGATTTGGTTCTGTCAGGGTTTTCTTTTTCTCTTCAAAATAAGGGCATTGAAGTCAAGGATGAAAAGCTTAAGGATCTTACAGATTTCCTCAAGCTTTTATTATTAGTCTTGGCAATGATTTTTAAAAATGGAAAAGAAACATTTACATGTATGCTTTTCATGGTGTGACATACACTTTGATACTTTTGCTGACCAAGCCATGGCAGAATTTGTGTTTTCTTCTTAGTGCTCAGAGAGCATCTCCTACACGCTTCTGGAACACCAGTTAATAATTCTACAATTACATGGATAAAGGTGCAGTTTCCGTCTTCCTCAGGTAGCTCTGTGCTCACTGAGGGCTTACAGTGGCTCCTAATTATTCTTAAATTTCCACATCACCTGCAAGTACACACTAGGTGCTAAGAAAATATTGGTCAGCTGAATGAGTATTGCCTAGTCATAGTCTTTTGAATTAAGCTTACACTGGCCTCTATGATAAACTGGTGTATGACCTTGAATGAACCACCTAACTTCTCTGGCCTGTGGTTCTGTCACTTACCAAATGCAGAAGTCAGCTGGCTAGGTGATAGCTTAGGATGCTTTTGCTAATCATCCAGCATAGGGAAAAAGATCAACATTTGCTGCCTTATCTGTGGTCAGCTGCAACTTTCTGGTTCTGAATTTTACATTAGTTATTAAAAGAAAAATGAATTTTACAAGCAAATTATTGGCAGTGTTATTTTATACTGTCTTGTATTGCCGAGCTGACAAACCACCATGATTTGAGAACTTAATGAAATCAAGAAGTCACAGGGAAACTTCTAGCAAATGTGACTACTTCCTGAATCAGACCAGCTTTGCCATGACATTTTCTGGAGAAGCACATTTTGAATTGTGTTCGCCTGTGGAAATCCTGTGAAGTCACACTAGGTAGAACATGGTGGCTTGGAGATAGGAAAAGATTATTGAACTGGAGGTTGAGAGAATTGAGTTTTAGTCTGTGTCCTATGGCTCCCCAAGTGGTTTAGTCAATCCCCCAATCTTCCAGACTTTTCCTAGAAATGAATGCCATTAACAGAATTCATTGGAAAAGATCATTTGATAGACAACATGTTTTATTTATGGGTGGATCATCATATTTGGTTCTACTCTCGGCTGGAGAGTTCTTTCTGTGTAAGATTTAATCTTTAAAAACCAAAGTGAATAAAGAGAAGACATTGCCTATCTCTTCATTCTTCCATTCCACAAATCTTTATTGAGAGCTTATGTGTATGGTTATGTCTGGTAGGGGGACTACAAATATTTAAAAAGCATACTATCGGGGCACCTGGGTGGCTCAGTGGGTTAAAGCCTCTGCCTTCAGCTCAGGTCATGATCTCAGGGTCCTGGGATCGAGCCCCACATCGGGCTCTCTGCTCAGCAGGGAGTCTGCTTCCTCCTCCCTCTGCCTGCCTCTCTGCCTACTTGTAATCTCTCTCTCTGTGTCAAATAAATAAATAAAATCTTTTAAAAAAATACTACCTGCCCTGAAAAAGTTTGCATACCCAGTAATTGTTAATATCAGTAAAGTAGAAATAGGGAATATGTGGACACTGGTCCTTGGTGGGTTTCCCAATATTGAATAATTGCACTTTTGGCTTTTGTAACTATCTGCTAGTGAAAAAAAATAAAGAGGTGTATTGTCACAGGCTCTTTCCACTTCTGTTCTCCTCTAGGGACTAGATCCTGCATATACATTGTTTAGTGACACCAGAGCCATCTGTATTCACTGTTATGGACTCAAGTGGCAGTATCCCTCAATATCCCTCTCACTCAGACACAAGTAGTCATAAATGCCCTCCAACACATGGCTCGGGAGAAGGGAGAAGGGAGGAGAACAAGCACATGGCAAAGTTGCGGTTGTGTGCCAAATCTTGCAATAGTTCAGAAACAGTTGGCCCATTTTCATTGTAACTACTCTGTTAATTGATCTGAATCCTGGTTTACAATAATCAGGACATGAGCTGTCCTGTCAGTCCAGAAAATGATTCTATTTTAACGATTCCACGGTGTAGAAGCCATATGCTGAACTATAACACAACATAAAGCTTGAACATTTAAATGCTGACTTGTGGCTGCTTGTTCCTGATGAGTCATACTTTTGTGATACCGTGCTCTCCAAATCTCTTCATATCTTATGGCCATGTATGCCACTCTGTCTTTGAACTAATGGGCCTAATGTTTTGTGGCTCTTAGATTTAACTTCTCTAAATTACTCAGTTTACCAGGTATAGTTTCTGTAGTGAAGAGTTTCTGGAATTGAGTACTGACACAATTTAGAGTTCAAATTTTCTCTGAAAACTTGAGATTTCATATAGGTATCTCATAAAGGGGCATATGAGAATGTGAAAAGGGGCTTTAAAATAGACACTTACTTTGTTAAATGAATATGAAGTAACATTTTGCCTATGTGACCTGCAAGACTGGAGTCGGCCACATGCAGGGAGAGCTGAGGATCTGGGCTTCCTTCTCGGCACAGTATGGGATCACTTCACCCCTGTAAAACTTTCTGCCGTTTTCTCACTGAGTGTTGGAATTGAAGTTACCCAGTATCTCAGTTGTATTCCATGCCTCAAAACTGGCATAGTTCTTGGTTAGAGGCTTGTAGCTTCTGTTGTCTCTTACTTTTCCTGTTTTCTCTTGAGGAAGCCCTCTTTCTTTTTCCAGATCCTCACCATCTGTCAGAATTCACCTTGAGCTGGAGTTTCCTTGAAAGCACAAAGAAAGGCATAAATCTAAACCTCCCATAGAGCTGTCCTCCTTTAGCAAAAAAGCGAGGAGTGGAGAGAGTAACTTTGTTTTCCATGTTATGGGAGTTGATCAGTTGGTGAAAAGGCCTCCGCTCTAGTGCAGAACCAGAAGCCGCACCCAGCTCCCCCTGCCAACAGACCTCCTAACTTCATGTGCCAGTGGGTGTGGGAAGTGTGCTGCTGTGGGTGAAATACGCTCTCTTTGGAGGACCGCAGCTGGCATTGGGTGGTGATAAATGTTTGATGGCACTGGGCATCACACTGGAATGCTATATTTTCTCAAGAGAGTGGGAGTGAGGTTTTGGAAGCCGTGTTAGTGGAGACTCATTTGTGCAGCTGCCTTCCCGGTAGAGCTATTCCGTTTTAGGAAAGCCCTCAGAAGGCGAAGCTTATTTCTTTTGGAATTGTACATCATAGAGTGACCCAAATTGAGTTATTTCCTTTTCCTAATGATGGAATTTACCGGCAGTTGCATACCGTTTTGACTTGAGTCTCTAGCAGAGGCATGGCCCAGCCAAGTGTATATGTGGTGCCACACTCGATGTTGCTTTATTTTTTCCATGTTCCGGTGGGTTTATAACATCTATCTAACTTCCAGGAATGGGTTTTGATGTGGGTAGTTGGCTATTAAGCGACTTCATTCCTTTTGGAGTTTTGAAAAGATAATTGGCTTTTGGAAAGCAGTGCTACGTAGGGAGGCAGTAAAATGACTTGAGGATGGTCTTATTCTAATGGTTAAATTTTGTTTATTCTAGAGTTTCAGTTTGGTTAAATTGTACCTCAGTGATGCTCTTTATGTTTATTTTTTAACCATAAGAAGGAATTAAATATGTGCACTTAAGTAATGTAGAAATTGAATTTCATTGATATTTATTTGATCTTTATATGATTATTTTATGTATATATATATGTATCATACATGATTGTTTATATATTTATATATACATACATATCTCTCTTATGACATACCATAGACTGAAATACTAAGTCTTTATTTCTCAAAGAGACATAAGTGAGTGAAGAGGAATTTTCTCCCAAGGTTTTATCTCAAGTTATTCTTGTTTGAGTGTCAAGGGCACAAAAGTCATTCCAATAAATTTGCTCATAGAGATCTTTGATTCAGACCCCAAGTGTAAATAGCCATCTCATTTCTTTGAAGATTGTTCTTGATTTCATTATTGCTGGTTAAAGCAGACTGGTCCTTTCCCAAGAAGTTATTATTTTTGAGACTTTACAAATGATCTGTTGGAGGCCAAGCACTGTAGTGAAATGTGTCCTTCCCTCTTTGGACACCAAGTGTAGCCTATTGTCAAGATGTGTTTCTGCCGTGGTGTGTGTATGCTCTTTCCATCTATTTTGTAGGTTCAATTTCGGAGAGAATAGCTGTTAGCACACTACCCACATGTTTCTAGATTAAAACAAACAAACAAACAAACACCTGTTATGCTGTTCAAAGATTGGTTGAGAATGCATTTGTTTTTTAAGATTAAGATTGCAATTTTACATTGTTTTCAAATATAACACTTGGAAAGATTTATGATCACTAGTTATTCAGAAAATATAGGCTGTTCCATTCACATTTAACCTTTTCCATTTCAAAGAAAATTGTCTTGTTTTTTATTTGATGCTTAATGAATAGAAAACATAAAGATGTATCAGTTCATAACCAGTCTATTAGAAAGAAAAATTGAGTGAAAAGAGGGTGAAAAGAGTACTGAAGTTCAAGAGTCCAAGAGAAGAGTTCTTTGCAAGTAACTATAGTCTGCACTTCTCTCTGTAAAATGTAATACCCCTAAAGAGGAACATACTGTGTGAAAGGTAAGAAATAGGTAATCACCCAGATACCTCAGTGGATGCCTACTATGTGAAGAGTTAGGGAAGCCAAAGAAGGAAAAGCAGTCCCTCTCCCAAGAGTATATGTAGACATATGTAGTATATGTAGCCATCTACTGTGGGGTAGATGCAACAGTTCCACAGGCTGAGCAAGGGTGTTGCGAGGAAGTTACAAGAATGCATTCACAAAAGGATGATGGAGGCACAGAGGGCTATGAAGGCAAAGGGGAAAGGGCATAATCCTGTGGGCTGGAAAACTCCATGAAGGAGATGGGATCAAATTTAAGGAACTTGAAGAGACCCAGTGTGTCTCCTATAGAAAACAAAAATGAGCAAAGGCATGAAGATATGGAAGAATTATCACCAGATCCCAAGTTGGCCTCCTGGGTCGGACTGGAGAATTTGTGTAAACAAAGAGTGGCGGAGAAGACTGGATAAGTAAATTGGGACCAGATGAGGGAGGCTTTGCTAATTTATCACATAGAAAAATATACACTGTATACATAGTATGCCATTATAAATACATTTATTTTAAAATTCAAATAATAAGTTTAAAGGATGCTTTCCCTCATGCTTGTCCAAGAAGTGTTGTTGTGTTGTATGGGGTTATTTCCTGAGAGGGCAGAATGCTCGAGCTTTTCAGATTTTGGAAAAAGCACAATTTGCTGACTATGATGCATGTAGATGGAGTTTTAGCTGATATCTGCTGGGGCGGTGCCTGTTGGTCTATTTTGCATTCCTTTTAATTCTTGTTTTGTTTTTCCCCACAGGTGCTTGTGTCTATCAGGGTTCCTTGTTGGCGGTAGGTCATCCTTCATATATTTGCTTTATTTCCTTCCAATGCAAAATGCTTGATTGAGGTTGCTGAGTGAGTGAGGTGACCCTATCGTTGTAAAAATGTGTTTATTTTTCCTTCACAGTTTGAGGATTATCCCTCATCTTGGCACAATCATGCTCAATTACTTAATACCTTTTCCAGAGTGAATTAGTTCCATTCGAATACTCAGGTATTGGAAGAGAAGTTCAAACACCCAACACAATTTGCATTCCGTGGCTGTCCTTTGTGTTCTTTCGATCAGAAAGAAAATTAGATCCCATTCTCTCATCAGATATGAACTAGGGCACACTTTGTTTACCTTCCCGTTGCATTTGCCTCTTCCTTCGAGCCCCCCTCCAAAAAAAAAGTACAATTATTAAATTGAGTACAATGGGGAGGATTCCCGACTGTGGCTTTGAATTATGACTTTAAGTTTTGGTAAATAACAAGCAACTCAACACTTTATCTCTGAACTTTTGCCATGTAGGGTAGAGTTGATTTTTAATTTAATGTCATCATGATTTGGGGGAAAAGCTGATGCAATTCTCATGCATTTCTTTTCATTAATAACGTACTATGGTGCAAAACAGTGTGTTAAAGCCTTATTGAAAAGACTGTCTACACTCCATCAACTCTAATAAATGGTGTGACAAGTCATTCTTCACCACTTTTTTATTTTGGTTTCATAAATGCTATAATAAAAACAGGACTGAAATTGTTGGAGAGGGTTTGCTCATTTACATCACAACCTGTTGTTGACATGTGTGATATTAATAAGTCATCTTGGATTATCCTCGTGATCTTGAGATAGATGAGAAATATCTGAAATATCTAACAGTCTAGATAATTGTAGGTGTTCGCAGTAATATTCTTGATTCTGAACTTTGTGTAATATAGCTACTGCTCTGGAGATTTATGTTTTTTTCCTCTCATATTTTTCCATTAAAGAACCAGGAGAAGGCCATTTTCCTTTTCTTTCTCATTCCGTCCCCTTCAAAGCCTACTTTTCCTTGTGTTTCTTTTTTAATACATTTTCAAAATCATTTAAAAATCAAAGTCTTATAAAATACAACATCAGTTTTGGGGAACTGTAGTAGATATTATAGACAAGTCAGTTATCCATGTGAATACAAGGAGAATTTCTTACTGTATACAGTGCTTCATAGTTTTTAAATATATTTTCATAGCTATTGATCTATCTGATACAATAGATAACTGAAATAAGCAGACCACATATTATTTTATACTCTTCCCCTTTTAATGAAGAGCTAAGGATGAGATAGGTTTTAAGAGATTTGCCAAAGGTAAATCGACCATTAAGGGATCAACCGTAACAAGCCAACCTATTTTCTTTCCATTGTTCCCCTTCTATCTGAAGGAAAGTGGCTAGCCTGTCTTCTATATTTGATGTTGCTCTGTGTTGTTGTGCATTCGAATATGAAATCATCAAGTACTTTGGAGTGGGCATTGCCACTCAGTTCAAGGGGAGGCTGTCTGGTCAATTTGCACTTAATAGGTGACCTTGCTGTCCTCAGTTCCGTGTCCTGGCTCCTTCCGGGACTATGGCTGCTCAGGGCTTGTAGGCTGCGTGATAATGCCCCAGGGCACTCCTCATCCCCACCAGTTGACTTCTTTGCTTACCAAGACTCAGCTATGTGTGTTCCCAAACCTCCTAAAGTCCGATGTACTTATTATTGTAATTATGCAATTCAGTCAGAGAGACAGTACATTTGTTACAAGAGTAAAGGTTATTATTAAACAAGTGTTTATTGAGTGACAGCTGTAGACAACTGTGGAATCCTAGGCACTGGAAATGCATCAATGAACAAACAGACAAAATCCTTGCCCTCATGAAGCTTGAATTCTAATGAGTAAAATATAGAGAATGTCAGGTAAGCGCTGTGGAGGAACACAATAGGGGAGTGGGGAGATAGCAAATACTGACTAGAGGATGAGGGTGGCTCCTGCCAATAGGGTGACCGGGATGGCCTCCCTGAGAAGGTGACATTTGAGCAAAGACCTGAAAGTGGCCATTCTCAGAGCTAGCCTGCCTGATGTCCAGGGAAATAGAATTCCAGAGAAGGGGAAGAGCAGTGGTGAAGTCTGAAGCAGGAGCTTGCTTAGCCATTTGAAGAAGTTCACGGAGGTCGGAGTGGATGTGGTCAAGATCCAGGGGCAGGATGAGGTCAGAGAGGTGGGCGGGAGACTTGTATGCCTTGAGCTTGTCCTCTCAGGAAGGTGTATCACCACCGGAGGAGCTACCGCAGAGGCATGACAAAATCTGACTTATAGTTTAATTAAACTGCCGAAATGTGAATGCGAAAAGAAATAATGTTCTTGTTTCTAAGGAAACTATGGTGAATACTTTAAAAAGACTCCATAGAGGTGAGTCACTAAAATTTGCTGTCAAATTAAGTGTAAGAGAAACAGCTCTAAAAGATTGGAGAAAAACACAAATCCAGGGAGATTCTGCATTTGGATTTATTTGCAGCCATTTTAAGTTTGTTTCCATTTTAAGGAACTTCAGACGCCGAAATCGTAGGCGATACACTGTGGACATAGTTAATTGTGTGTGTAGTTAATTGTTGTTCTCTCTCCAGCTGATCTGGCCTTGGAGAAAGGCATTGAATGAAATTGAATGAATGTACGTTTTTGTATTTTGAATTAAAATAGAGAACTTAAGAATATTTAGATACCGTTCTGGGATTTTCTGGTTAAATAACCCTTTAGGTGAGAGGGTTTCTATAGTAAGAGGCTTCATGGTAGGGGGAGGCGGGGTGGCTCTGAGGATGGTGGTAGGATGTCCTTGTTCTAAACCCTGTAAATTCTACCCACACACAATTTGGAGCTAGAAGGGACTTCAGAGATCATGTAGCCCACATTCTCCATATCATAGGTGAGAAAGCTGGGGCAAGGGATGTGAAGTTCTTGAATTTAATCCATTTCTCAGGTGAGTAACCAGAAGTGGAGAGTGGGTCCAGTTGAAAACAGAAAAGCATCAGCTTTACCCAGAAGAATTCCATAAAATGTATCTAGGAGATGAGAACAGGGATCTAGGTACTGGCTGCTCGCTGCTAACTCTCAGCCTGTCTTGTGAGGATTTCTCCGACTGATGCTTCTCCAGTCTCATACCTTGTTGCCTGGAACTTGTCAGATATAGTGGAACATTTGTGATGCTTGTCATTGGCAGACCTCGTTTGGATTCTTCCTCCTCCGCTACAAACCAGCTCTGTGACCTAGAGCAAGTTACATAAGCTGAAACCTCTTGTGTGAAATGGGGATAAATAAAGCCTCTCCTGAGGGGTTTTTATAGAGTAAAGCAGATAATGTGGGGAGGACACCCAGATGCCATGCTTGGCATGTGCTTTTCTGCCACAACAAAACTTCTCAACCAACCAAGAAGAACAACAAGAGGAAGGGAGCCATTATTAAGCACCTACTATGTCAACAGTCCCAGGAAATAGGTGTTGTCTTTATAGATAGGGAAACGAAGGCTCAGAGAGTCTAAGTCACTTGTCCAGAAATTATACAGGTGGTTGGGGCTAGGAGGAGAGAGCATTCAAACCCAGTTCTGACTCACTGAGCAGCCTGTTTCTTTCAGCCAAGCCAACCCTGTTGTCTCTGAACACAACTGGCTTATTTCACCTTCAGCTCTATATGCCCACCCCCTCTCTGCTGCACCTGCCATGCAGTTGTCCCTGCCAGTCTCTGTCCTGACCTCCTGCAAAAGCCAGCTGTCCCTAGCTAACCCCTGCCCATTTAACTGAGGCTCTCCTACCCTGGTGTGTACTAGGTCTATCACATGATGCAAGAAATGTTTGGAGGTGGTCATTCCATCTTGAAAACCTGTATATGCTATATTTTGCAAACACATACATGCACACACATACACACCCAACAATGTGTTGTGTCTCCTAACTTTGACAGCTGTGTGGACTTGTGATTTGGTTCTAAGCCGTGTGTAGCCATCTCTCAGTTATGTACTGATTCAGCTGTCTCTCTTCTCCTTTAACACGGTCTTCCCTACTTTTCTCTTTTTTCCATTCCTCAGGTCAAAAATTAACAGACAGGAGTCAGAATACCCAGGAAGGTCCTATACCTTGAGAAACACTGAGTAGTCTATTTTGGGGTGTGTTTCTTACCCCACAATACCCCTACACCCCTAAACTCTCAGGACTTTCTCTAAAGTCAGCCCTTGTGAAAGAGAGAGCAGGACTATGTTAAATCAAGAGAGGAAACAACCTAATTTATATGTTTGACTGTGATAGGGGCATTGAGTGTGAGGAGAAAAATATATTTTTTATTTTAATAATTTCACTTATCTTCACTATATTGAATAAAAAGAATTTAACTTTCTTTTGATATCACCACAAGTAAACAAATCTCCTTTATTAGGTTTTTCCCTAGGGGTAGATTGTTGAACTCTTAACCTCATATTTATTTATATTTTTTAAATAAAAACTTGAAATGAAAATATATAGAGATATATGCAAAGATATATATATATATATATATATATATATGTATCTACCCTCCTAGCAAATTTCAAGTATACAGTATAGTGTTATTCACTGTAGTCACATTGTTGTACATTAGATCTCCAGAACTCATTCATCTTGGTTAACTTGCATAATTGCCCCAGCCCCTGGGCACCACTATCTTCCCCTCTGCTCTCTGAGTATGACTTTTGGATTCGGTATATAAATGAGATTGTGCAGTATTTGTCTTTCTACGTCTTACTTACTTCACTCAGCGTAATGTCCTCCAGGCCCACCCACGATGTTGCAAGTGGCAGGATTTCCTACTGGCTTAGGGCTAAATAATATTTTATTGGATATATATACCACCTTTTCTTTACCCATTCACCAGTTGATGGCTAGTTAGGTTGTTTGTATGTGTTGGCTATTATGAATAATGCTGAAATGAACATAGGAGTGAAGACATCTCTTCAAGATCCTGATTTCATTTCCTTGGCTATATAGGCAGAAGTAGGATTGCTGGATCATCAGGTAGTTCTATTTTAAATTTTTCTGAGGAAGCTCCATACTGTTTTCCATAGTGGTTGTATCAATTTATATTCTCACCAACAGTGCCTCAAGGGTTCCCTTTTTCCACATCCTTGTCAACACTTGTTATCTTGGCTTTTTGATAATAGCTATCTTAACAGATATGAGATAATATCTCATTGAGATAGATTCTTGATTTGTATCTAGTAAAATTTTTACAAAATAGTTTTGGTGTTTTGTCAAAGTCTGATACACTTGGAGCATTATCCACTGTTTATACTATGGCAGAGAAACATTGAGAACTTTGGGTCTGATCTGTAGGCCTTCTTTATTAAGGCTAAGAAGGATAAAGGAAGACAATTCAAGCTCTTCAGTGCCAGTCGCCTTTAAAAAAAATCAGTGTGCTCTAACATTACTTTCTTTTATTTGAAACTGTAATGCAAGAGAGATAGCCCTATAGAAATGAACATGTCTCAGACTTGCATTTGTGCTGGTATTTATCAACACACTCAGGAGACTTTCTGGAGAAGAGAAATGAGGAAAATTTGGAAGCTTTCCCTGTTAAGTGCTCAAAGTCCCCCTAAACTTTTAGTGAATCTTGGCCAGTGGCTACTATTAAACACTCTGAACTTTGTAGCCGTCAGGGGGAATGCTTGGCATCCTGTGGATCCACTCAGAAGGGAAGCAATAAAAGCAGTCATTCCTTAATTTCCCCTAAGAGCACTACTGGGTATTGTAGGGTATTGTTGTTTTTTGTTATAGCTTAACAAGAATTCAGCATTTTTAAGTGCCTCTGGTCCATCTTCATTTATTTTTAAATACTGAGTAATATGTTTTTAAGTGGGAAAGCTACTCTTATTAAAATGTACTTATTCCGGGATAAAAACTTAATGGTTTTTTTTTGCAGAAAACCTGTAGCGCATCATCACTGTGCTGGGCACTGCAATAAATTTCCTTTAACTGGATGTATTCGAGTCAAGACCGGGCAGTCAGCACCAGAAATGAGAGTGTTGGCTGGGTCTAGATGACTTCCAGGGGTCTTACTTGTATGGATTGAAGGAGAGAGCTGTGCATTTGTGCTTAAGGAAGCTGTCAGGAGGGTGAGAAAACCTCCTGACCCCAGGGCCCAGTGAGGGCTTTCTCCCTATACCTTTCTCTAGGAAAGGGAGAGATTTTGAACCCTTGGGCCAGGTGGTGAGCATTGAGCTCTAGGTGCCTCAAATGATTCTTTTGCCTCGCTGGGTTTTTATAAACTGTCCATTGTAATCAGATGTGCTAGTTTTCTATCTGGGAATTTCTATCTTCTTAAAATATTGTGTGAAAGGAATAATATAAGAGACATTGTACTTTTATTGATGAATAATCCATATGCATTTTCTGTCTTATTCATAGTCTTGTGGTAGGAACAGATGTTTTAAATTAACAAACACATTTCTTACGCTTTGTTTTGAATTTAGAAGATGCAGCTGAGCTTAGCAGCCATATTAATTTGTTCAAACTATGTTAGATATGGTCATATATCTCCATTTTCTGACCAGATCGTACGTTCTCCCCACCTTTTTTTTAAGTTTTTATCATTTTTGCTCTAAATTGCCTTATAACCTAATACTTCATTTTGATTTTCTTTCTCCATTTGTCTGTTTATAACTACAAAATATATACATATACATGTTTATTTTATACACAGTACATTTGTGTATGCATACGTACATATTCCCTAGGAAAGAACTGTCACTCATTTATGACACCTTATGGTATTATCTTGTCATCGTTTCCTTACTTTTTAAAACCCTCTGCTTACTAAGGGAAAAGAATACATATAAATGTCAAATGACAATCATGAGTTAAGCCAGCTTATGTTTTTTGGTATTTGAATGGCAAATGTCTAAAGAAAAGTTGGCTTTAAAATTTTCATATGGATGGCATTTTGCTTCTGGGAGAGGAAGGGACACTTAAATATAAAAATGGCACGAGATAATTTTGTAAAAAATCTGAGCAGTTTTATGTAAAATAAGTGCATTGCCTCTGGTATGCCAGCTAAGTTCTTTTTTAACAATGATTCCTTAGGCTCCCAGAGTTTATAAACTAAATGCAAGGAAGGAGGAAAAGGAAGAGCTTCACAGTAAGAAAGTTCATCGTTATACCCAGGAGACCCTTGAGTTGGGGCCATGACCTGTGAGTTCTTTCCTGACAGCTCCCAAGATTAGTTATTTATTAAATTTATGTCATTCCTTTCTTCCAAAGGGAAATTGAATGGTGGGGGAGGGATTGGGAGAGGAGGGTTTCTACACTGGAGAGCAGATTTTGTAGTTCCTTATACCTCACATTCCTAAAATGGTTCTGTAAGTGTGAGCAAGAGAGGATTATTAACAGAAATAGATACTTATTCTTTGGTGCTCTTACTATACTGAATTTCCGTGTAATCCAGAGTAACTAGGTCTAAGAGAACAGAAGAAACCCTAGCCTGAAATTAGCGGCAAGAAGAAACTTCTTTCTCTCATATTTGCAAGTGGTAGATGTAATAGGAGTGATCCAACTGGATTCCAGGTATTTATTGGTCAGCTTCCATGTGCTAGAAGACATGAGTTATGTCCCTAGTTCATGTAGTAGCAGACCCTACCTTGCCTGCTTACTAGCCCCTTTTCTATTTTTCTCTGTTGGCAAAATCCTAATTTTTTCCCAGTCCCCACCCCTTCCCCACAAGACTTGTGTAAATCCTAGCTGTAAGTGACTTAGGAAGTATATAGTCCCCTGCCAGGATTGGTTTAGGAGTGAGTTTATGGCCTAACTGTGGCCGACGAGATCTGCATGGAAGTCTGCTAAGTTTTTGGTGCTTGAAAGAACCTCACAGCACCTCTTTCCCCCCAAGTTCTGAACTAGTTGAGAAATGAACAAAGAATAAATATAGATGTAAAAACATCACCTTTTTATTGTTTAATCAATGAAGCGAAGGTGGCGGATATGGCTTTGATTTTTCCTGACCAAATGGGCTCACTGATTCTGAACCCCCAGTTTCCAGCAGACATACGCCTTCACAGGCAGAACTTTATTGAAGCAGCTTTCCCACGTAGAAAGGCTGCTCAGGTAAGAATTACTTTTGGGAGAAGCAGAAGAAAACTTATGCTCTTGGATGAAAGGTTTGCTCCCTAGAAGAGGAAGGGAGACAAAACTGAGTTAAGCATGCACAGTTACTCTTTTAAATTTACCAGTTAGGGAAATCATGCCACCTTCCCAAGGATTAGAAAGCACTAGAGTTGTATATTGATATCCCTTCATAAGAAGGAAGCCTCAGGAGAAAGAATTCTCCATTAATGGGAGATTTTAAAGCGTAGTCTTTGAACCTTGGCAGGTGAGGGTGCAGTGCCCGGAGCTGCCGCCACCATTAGTCAACCCAGCCAACACACACAGGTTGATGGAGGAGAAGGGTAGAAAGAGTTTGGTTCCTCCAGCAGTTGGGCTATTGATCTGCTGATGAAACCAGCACAGAAACTGACCTTGCTGGGGATTGTTATATGAGCCTCGAAATTCTCGAATTGTTTAAATAGAACAAATAGGATTTTAGGTGACTGTAGTCAAAATCATTCTCTCCCATACCCTACCATCAAAGAGTGAACTCAGTTCACAGCACTTTGGGGTAAGTGTCAGTGAAGGAGCACAGCCTCATGGTTGAGAGTAGGAGTTCTGGATTCAGAGTTCGGAGTTTCAGTCTGAGCCCTTCACTGCTGTGTGACCTTGGACAAGCTACTCACCTCATTGGTAAAGTGGGGATAATAATTTTGTGCATGTAAATAGAGTTGCTGCAAAGGTAAATGAGATAATATGTGAAAATACCTGGGACATAGTAAGTAGAAAGTACTTGCTAGCTGTTGAGAATATTGTTATTCTTGGTGGAAACCACTTTTGATCTTGGCCTTCAAATGTGGGTCAGTTTAGAACAGGAAGAGATGAGGGAAAAGCTCTTAAAATAGAGGATCAATATGAGTAAAAGCATGAGTGGCAAAGATAGTCCAGTTTGACTGACATGTGAGAAGTGGTAGGATGAAACAGGGAAAGGACTTTTAAACTCTGGATCACATAGGGCCCGAAAGAAGTCTTTTGAATTACATTCTGTAGACAGTTGGGGACCCTTTGAAATGGAAACCATTTGTTCTTAAATTCTAACTCTGTCACTACAAACTGATTAGTGTGTTGTTGGAAGTAAGATATCATGGCACCTTCCTCTACTGTGTTCCTCCCTCTTCTCATTTTCACCAGGGTCCTCATGTTGTTGCTCTGTAGGGCTTTGGAGAGGAGGTGAGGGGCTCCACATAACTGATTATCATTGCTGAAAAAGAAAGATCAGTCTGCAGACATATTTCAACAATGAGTCAGTACTGTTAGGTTCATCATTAAGCAAAAATGGCTTAATCTGGCGATATGTCAAATAGAACTCCCTATTAATAGGCATTAATCCCGTCCTTTAATATAAATGTTCATAATGATGCCTCCCGAGGTGGTGGTATAATTGTTTTCCTTCCCCTTTAATCTAATTGGCATTTCTCATTTCTTCTTTATAATTTGCAAAGATTAAATTATATTCCAGGTAGTATTTGGATAAGGTACATTTAATGGTATTAAATTTTTAAAAGATTTTATTTATTTATTAGACAGAGAGAAACACAGCAAGAGAGGGACACACAAGCAGGGGGAGTGAGAGAGGGAGAAGCAGGCTTCCTGTTGAGCAGGGAGCCTGAACTGGGGCTCGATCCCAGGACCCTGGGATCATGTCCTGAGCCGAAGGCAGACGCTTAACAACTGAGCCACTCAGGCACCCCAAAATTAATTTTTTTTAATGGAAACCTGGTTACTTTATATGTCCTACCCTAGATTTTGAAGAATATAGTTTTTCTCCCATGATGGAGAACAGAAGCTTATTATCTTTTTGTTTGCCTTTAGAATGTTATCAGATTGATCAATTTCTACAGTTAAAATGTGTTTTTTAATATAACGTATATCAACTATACTTCAATAATAAAAATAAAGATATTTTTTAAATATGTTTTTTAGAAGAAAGATCAAGTATGGTAAGATACTTTAAAGCATAGAAGGACCTCTTGAAAAAATGAACCTCTGGAAAAGATTCTTAATAGTTTGAGGATTTAGGAGAAGAGAGGAAGATTTTATGGGAATAAGATAACTCAAGCGCATGTGAAAAGGAGAAAAACTCATATTAATGGCTGCTTTGGTTACCACTTTAGTAGAATGAATTAGGGTGTTGAAGAGAAAAGGTCTTTTTATATTTCTTACCCTGTTTCACCAATGACTTGGAGGAAAAACCTCAATAATAGCATAGAGATCAATATGAAGATTTTCTTATTTCTTAAATATAAGAAATACTGTGGTCAAGGCATGTGTATTCCTGTGAGGTGGTTTTATGCAAACTTATTAAGGTCAAAGATACTTATTCAACAAGGAAGATTGTATCTTTAAAACTAGGAATTCCAACGTGTTGTGATGAGCACTGGGTGTTATATGCAACTAATGAATCATTGAACACTACATCAAAAACTAATGATGTAATTTACAGTGACTAACTGAACATAATAAAAAAAACTCATAAAACAAACTGAGGGTTACTGGGGGGTGGGAGGGTAGGGATAGGGTGGATGGGTTATGGACATTGGGGAGGGTTTGTGCTTTGGTGAGGGCTGTGAAAGATGTAAGCCTGATGATTCACAGACCTGTACCCCTTGGGCAAATAATAAAAATAAAATTAAAAAAAAAAAAATAAAATAAAATAAAATAAAAAAACTGAAAAAAAAAAAAAAAAGAATATAAAAGGAAAAGAAAAGGCACTGACAACACCCTGTGAGAGGCTTTGCATACACCTTCCCACTGAATTTGTTATTTGTACCTCCACCGCCTTATGTCAATAGACTGTACTTAATTATCTGCACATCTGTCTCCCACTGAGGACATAGATCGTACTGTACTCATTTTTATATCTCTGTAGAAGACATTGCCAGGCATTGAATGAATGAATGAATAAATAAATGATTATTCTTAGTTATATACTCCCTTCCTGGACTGAGTGGTTCTGCCCTGTGTTAAGTTTCTTTATGGAATCATACAAATGTTTTACCCAAATGAAGGGTAAATTGGCTCCCCTGGTACATGTACTTCCGTTAAAGTTAATGAAATACTTCAGACACTAGTGCTTTAGCATTACAGAGGAGAAAATAACTGCACTTACGATCTTTTAAAGTAAACAGATATAGAGATATTTTAATGCTTTCTACTTTGTGCTGAAGTGTCTCAGAAATCATTTTAGTAGATACATCTTAAAAACAGTTCTCAAATCACAAAAGGCCTAGGAAAAATATATTTTTTAAAGATTTATTTGTTTATTTGAGAGAGAAAGAGAGAGTATGCATGCATGTGGGGAGGGGGAAAAGGGAGGAGAGAATCTCAAGCAGACTCCCCATGGAATGTGGAGACCAGTCTCAGGACTCTGAGATCATGACCTGCACCAAAACCAAGAGTCAGGCGCTTAAGCCACTGAGCCACCCAGGTGCCCCTGGCCAAGGAAATATTTTATAATTATTTTAGATTTACTTGTATAAGATTTAAGGTTAACTGAGCCCATAACTATCATAAAAAACCCCAAACCTTCAGTGCCTCGTACTAACCTATTATACACAGAGCATGTGGAAAAGAGCTATTGCAATGTTAGAACCTTTATCTTAAAAAATAAATAAAATGCTGAAAATTTAAAAAAAGAGAAGTCTCCATTAATCCCAGTAATTCCACAAACAAGGATAATTATTGCTAAATATTAGATGAACTTATTGCAGAACTTCTGTAAGTATATGTGTGTTCAACAAAAACAGACTTTGCAATATGTATATTGTTTGGTCACTTTTTTTTTAATCTAATGCTATGTAATGAATACTTTTCTATGTCAATACAAAACTGATCTACATGATAAATCCGTCATGGATAAACTGTGTTATTTTAGTGACCCCTATTGATTGGTATTCATAGTCCAGTATTTTGGTATTGTAAGCAACACTGTGATGACCATTCTTGCACACTTTTCAATTATTTCCTGAGGACAAATTATTTCCTCAGGGTAAATTTCACTTGTTTTCTGAGGTAAATTCCTTAGAAATATAATTATTGAGCCACATGATACACATTTTTAAAAAACATATTTTTGTACACATTTAATGCACATTACCAAATTGCCCTTTGGGGAACTCTTACCAATTTCCATTCTATTAGCTGGTATTAGTAGGGAATTCTGATGTAAGGTTAAAACTAACAGTTGATTTTTTGAATTATTGGTTTTTAAAGGATGATGAAATAGAAGGCAGTATTGACAAATTTTGATAAAATTTTTAAAATATGTAACAATGTAAAACTAAAAAGCCCCAATAAAATGCAGGTTTTTAAAGAATTAGTGTTATAAAGAATTATTTAGTACTTACAAAGAATTCATGCAAATATTTAATAATACTATCAAACTCCAGGAGTTAAACTAAGAATAGAGAGTTCACATAAGAGAAAATACAAGTGGCAAACAAATATATTAAGAAGAATCAATGTTAAGAATCAGGCAAAAACTAAACTAATAATGAGATATCACCTCATGCCTATTGGAAAAAAATTAAATTATTAAGTCCAGTTTTTGTCTTGTTTTTATTTATTTTATTTTTAAATTATTATTTGCCCCAGGGATACAGGTCTGTGAATCATCAGGCTTATAACTTTCACAGCACTCACCATAGCACAAACCCTCCCTAATGTCCATCACCCAGCTGCCCTATCCTTACCCTCCCACCCCCCTGTAACCCTCAGTTTGTTTCATGAGATTAAGAGTCTCTTATGGTTTGTCTCCTTCCTGATCCCATCTTGTTTCATTTTTTCCTTTCCTACCCCCCATGACCCCCTGCCCTGCCCCTCAAATTCCTCATATCAGAGAGATCACATGATAATTGTCTTTCTCTGATTGACTTATTTCACTTAGCATAATACCCTCTAGTTCCAGTCACGTCATTGCAAACAGCAAGATTTCGTTTCTTTTGATGGCTGCATGGTATTCCATTGTATATATACCACATCTTCTTTATCCATTCACCTGTTGATGGACATCTAGGTTCTTTCCATAGTTTGGCTATTGTGGACATGGCTGCTATAAACATCTGGGTGCACGTGCCCCTGAGGATCACTACCTTTGTATCTTTAGGGTAAATACCCAGTAGTGTGATTGCTGGATGGTAGGGTAGCTCTATTTTCAACTTTTTAAGGAACCTCCATACTGTTTTCCAGAGTGGCTGCACCAGTTGCATTCCCACCAACAGTGTAGGAGGCTTCCCCTTTCTCCGCATACTTGCCAATATCTGTTGTTTCCTGACTTGTTAATTTTAGCCATTCTGACTGGCGTGAGGTGATATCTCACTGTGGTTTTGGTTTGTATTTCCCTGATGCCGAGTGATGTTGAGCACTTTCTCATGTGTCTGTTGGCCATTTGTTTGTCTTCTTTGGAGAAATGTCTGTTCATGTCTTCTGCCCATTTCTTGATTGGGTTATTCTATGGGTGTTGAGTTTGATAAGTTCTTTATAGATTTTGGATACAAGCCCTTTATCTGATGTGTCATTTGCAAATATCTTTTCCCATTCTGTCTGTTGTCTTTTGGTTTTGTTGACTGTTTTCTTTGCTGTGCAAAAGCTTTTAATCTTGATGAAGTCCCAATAGTTCATTTTTTGCCCTTGCTCCCTTGCCTTTGGTGATGTTTCTAGGAAGAAGTTGCTGTGGCTGAGGTCGAAGAGGTTGCTGCCTGTGTTCTCCTCAAGAATTTTGATGGATTCCGTCTCACACTGAGGTCTTTCACCCATTTTGAGTCTATTTTTGTGTGTGGCATAAGGAAACGATCCAGTTTCATTTTTCTGCATGTGGCTGTCCAATTTTCCTAGCACCATTTGTTGAAGAGACTGTCTTTTTTCCATTGGACATTCTTTCCTGTTTTGTTGAAGATTAGTTGACCATAGAGTTGAGGGTCCATTTCTGGGCTCTGTATTCTGTTCCATTGATCTATGTGTCTGTTTTTGTGCCAGTGCCATATTGTCTTGATGATGACAGCTTTCTAATAGAGCTTGAAGTCTGGAATTGTGATGCCACCAACTTTGGTTTTCTTTTTCAACATTCCTCTGGCTATTTGGGGTCTTTTCCAATCCATGAGCATGGAATGTTTTTCCATTTCTTTGTGTCTTCCTCAATTTCTTTCATGAGTACTTTATAGTTTTCTGAGTGCAGATTCTTTGCCTCTTTGGTTAGGTTTATCCCTAGGTATCTTAATGGTTTTGGGTGCAATTGTAAATGGGATCAACTCCTTTGTGTCTTCCTCAATTTCTTTCATGAGTACTTTATAGTTTTCTGAGTGCAGATTCTTTGCCTCTTTGGTTAGGTTTATCCCTAGGTATCTTAATGGTTTTGGGTGCAATTGTAAATGGGATCAACTCCTTAATTTCTCTTTCTTCTGTTTCGTTGTTGGTATATAGACATGCAACTGATTTCTGTGCATTGATTTTATATCCTGACACTTTACTGAATTCCTGTATGAGCTCTAGTAGTTTTGGAGTGTAGTCTTTTGGGTTTTCCACATAAAGTATCGTATCATCTGCAAAGAGTGAGAGTTTGACTTCTTCTTTGCAGATTCAGATGCCTTTTATTTCTTTTTGTTGTCTGATTGCTGAGGCTAGGACTTCTAGTACTATGTTGAATAGCAGTGGTGATAGTGGACAGCCCTGCTGTGTTCCTGACCTTAGGAAAAAAGCTCTCAGTTTTTCCCCATTGAGAATGATATTCGCTGTGGGTTTTTTGTAGATGGCTTTGATGATATTTAGGTATGTACCCTCTATGCCTACACTGCAAAGAGTTTTGAACAAGAAAGGATGCTGTACTTTGTCAAATGCCTTTTCAGCATCTATTTAGACGATCATATGGTTCTTGTTCTTTCTTTTATTAATGTATTGTGTCACACCTATTGATTTTCGGATGTTAAACCAGACTTGCAGCCCAGGAATAAATCCCACTTGGTTGTGGTGAATAATCCTTTTAATGTACTGTTGGATCCTATCGGCTAGTATTTTGGTGAGGATTTTTGTATCTGTGTTCATCAAGGATATTGGTCCATAATTCTCCTTTTTGATGGGGTCTTTGCCTGGTTTTGGGATCAAGGAAATGCTGGCCTCATAAAATGAGTTTGGAAATGGTTTTCCTTCCATTTCTATTTTTTTGGAACAGTTTTAGTAGACTAGGTATTAATTCTTCTTGAAATGTTTGATAGAATTCCCCTGGGAAGCCGTCTGGTCCTGGGCTCTTGTTTGTTGGGAGATTTTTGATGTAAGTCCAGTTTTGATGAGACTTCTGAGAAGGGAATTTGCCCTAAGGAATTAATTTAGAAGAAAGGAAAATTATATATAAAGAAGTGTTCTTTCTAGCATTATTTATACTATAAATTATCTAAATGTCTGTAGTAGAGGAGTAGTTAGGTAAATCATCATAGATGAAGTTGACATGGGACATTATATAGCTATTAAAATAATAGATGTGAAGAAGATCTAGCCATGTAGACACATTTATGAGGTAATGTTAAGAGAAAGGCAAAGTGTTCAGTTAAAACTCTGTGATTAAAATTCTTTTTTAAAATGTGCCTCTCTGTGAGTAGAGCCTGATAAGTGGAAAAAACCCATTTTATTTAAGGAGAGAATATGGAACCAAAGAAGAGAGAGAGGGCAGAAGTTAGGAGAGCGAAGAGACAGTAGATGCAGAAGATCGAGAAGGGACAAGCTGGCTGGAGTGGGATCAAACCATAAGTGTCAAGGACAACATAGACAAGGTTCTTCTGCAAAGATAGAAGCAAAGCGGGAGAAGGTATATGAAAATTACATTATTTAGGACTCTTAGTGTAAGTGATGGAAACGCACGCAAACCAGCATAAGCAAAGCCTGTAATTTATTGCTCCCTCGACCTGGAGGTCTAAGGGTTTGGCTTTTGATACAGCTGCATCCATGTGATCATATGACTTCTCTCTTGGCTGTGCGTTACTTTGGGTCTGCATCATTCTCAGGCAGCTTCTTTGTGGTGGCAATGTTGGTTTACATAGTTCAGATAGTTCATATTCACAGAGAGCCCCTTTTTGGGGGGTAAGTTTCCAGTCAAGGTTCTTGGGAAAATTCTGATGGATCTGGCTTGCATCAAGGATCTTACTCCCAGCTATAATCATACCCTCAAGGGAAGAGAGAAACTGTAAGATTTACCACACTACCAAGTAGAGAGGCCATTTCTAACAGTGAAAGTATGTTGGCCAAAGAGATGGGAGCAGATGTTCTCTAAGGATAAGCAGACATTTGGAGACTGTGGCTCATTTACTAAATCTTAAGTGAAAGCTACCATCTGCTTGGCCTCATCAGCTAGGCTGGAGAAAGCATCATTAGAACCAGGTCTCCTGTCTCTTGAGTACCCACATTGTGGTCAGCCTGAGACAATATCCATGTCTATTTGTTTTTATCTGAAGTTGAGGAAGAAGGTTAGTGGGACCCATTTCACTTTATAATAAACATTTACTTGTTTGAAAATAATACTCAGCAAAAGCATGGACATATTTGATGAATGAGGCCTGTATTGATGTCCTTTTTGGTAATTTGGGGGCAGGCAGTGAAGTAAATGGGTGGTAGGTTAGATGTTAATGCATTTCAAAGTGGGATGTTTTATTGTTTTCTTGAAATGCTTGTTTGGAACTTTCTTGGTACTTAGTTCTTTCATTTATTTTCCTTTGATAGATGACTAGTAGAAAGAGAAAACAGTTTGTAATGGAGACTGAAAATTTATTGAGTGAAAGAGGGGGCTCAGAGTGTATGGGGCCAAAAGTTTTTCCAGCCTTCTGAAATGAGTTAGTGATTTGATGTACAGTGTCCATTCCAGAATCATTGTCCTACCGTAAGGAATGAGAACAGAGTAAGTTAAACTGCATGATTCAGGTGTTTGGGAGCTTTAGACCATTATCTGAAAGAGTGATCATTTCTAGTCTTTTTGGAGTTACAGTGCCCCGCTCCACCTTTGATTTCTAGAAGTGTAGAAAGATAGTTTTGGAATCCTGGGAGTAAGTTAAGAAATGTGGTCATTTTCCTATCCTTAATTTAATGCCCTGTAGTGGCTGTAAATTAAGCTTTCCTTGCCCAGTGGAAGGAAGCTTTCTCTGGGGTATTTAACTTACTTGCTTCTATACATTGAGACCCTCAAAGACTGCTTTCAAGGAAAGGAAATCAATCTGCAACTTCCTTGTCTTTAACAAAAGACAGAAGATTAGCCACTCACTGTTTAGTAATGAAGTAATGAAATAAGGAAATGAAGTAATTTGCATTTCATGCTGGTGCTGATATTTCTCGATATGGGTTGAGGAGAGTCCTTAGGACTCAAGAACTGTAGATGCTGCTGATTCAAAGCAAGGAGAAACTGGATGAGTTTTGGTAGTTTAGGCAAAGGAGCAGAGCTGAGGAGTGGTCGGGAAAGAATAGGGTCTTGAGGAGGTCCTAAATGGAAGGACCCATGTAAATTTACGTCAGCATGAGTCTGAAATATTTGAGTATTTATGTAAGAGAATTGTATGGAAACTCTGGGGCTATGCCAGAGGTAAGAAAAAGAGAAAAAGAACGAAGAACAGAAATGTGGGTTAAAAAGGGTCTTTTTGAAAAAACTTTGGGGCCACGCCATAGCATAGCGTTACTTTTAATAGCTACAACTGTTTTTAGAAAGCAGCCTAATGTTTTGTTTTGTTTCTTACTGTTGTTTTTGTTTTACCTCATTGTAAGTATTTTATAACTTGAGTGTTAGTGTAGACATTGTTCTAGATCTCTGTTTTTTGGGACAGTTTCTAAATTCTGTAGTTCTTCTTTTGTTTGTTTGCTTTTTGTTTACACCCCAGCCTTTCTCCTCTGTATCCCACCGTACTAACATCTCACTTTTTACTCCAAGCTGGTGATGTAATAACACATGGAAATAAGTTAGGAGCCAGAACTAAGAGCTTTCATCTTCAGTATTTATAATCATCTTAACGTGTTTGATGATTTCTTTTTGTGTGTCTGTAGAACCTTGAGAACTATTCTTACACTAGTTCCATTTTGAAAACTGCCATTTTCTGGATCTCTGAGTGGGCCCACGCGTTATTAGGTGTGACATTATATACAATGTATACCACACAAATGGAATGACCTCTCACATTGGGTAACCCAGCTCTTTGGCAAACCCACCTGTTTGGAACACAGCTAAGAAACAGAAGCTAATGATAAAGGTCTGTGAAGAGCCAAAATAAATACCACGCTGTACATGCGTTGAAGGCTCTGATTGATTCATTCCCTTGGGGGCCCAGATCCTGGGGTATTGGTTGGTATTACTGCTGTGGGTTAGACGAGGAGGTGTAATTGCAGTGTTCAGCAGTGTTGCTTAGAAGAGACTGGCATGCTCAGTCATTTAGGAGAAAGAGTAGATTCTTGGGTAAAGATTTGAGTCTTGTTTCCTTTGAATTATATATATTTAAAATCATTTTTTCTGTTAAGGCAGGATGTCAATAAAAAATCAAATCTTTTTAAAGTGCAATGGGTTTTATCTTAATGAGATACATTCTATTGTCCAGAGTTTGTACCAGTGAATAGCTAGTGATGTATCTGCTTTGAGAAATGCTGTGTCAGATATTTTCTATGCTCCATTCTGCTTTTGCCATGAACACATAGTTTGAACTGTGCAAATCTGTTGTACAAGCAGATACATGTAAGCATTCCATGAGCTGCATCTTGGGATGCATTCATTTTGAGCTCACAAATACTTTACCACATGAAATTCTTTTATAGTTGTAGAATATTTATTTTCAGTTTGCTTCTAATCTTCCATTTGTGTGGCAAGACTTCACTTTTGTTTTCCTTTTAAATTTTTCATAGTTAGATTACCTTGTAAATCTGTCCTAGGATGTCTTGCTGGGATATGCGGGTGGGTGGGGTTGGGATAGGCCTCCCTAAAATTTGTCCTCCGTCCCTCTGCTGGAAAAACAAAACCTCCCTAAGTGACACTGCAAGCTTGGGTATATTAAATTGGTGTTTGACCACATTCTCTGATTTAAATGGGGCCTGGCTACCCATGGGAAGGAGCTTTGGCCCTGAAAACAATTGGAATTCAGAATTCTGATGTCATGTCTTAAACAGTACAAGGATGGGGTGGGTTGGGACTACAGGTGAAAAAGCTAGGCGATAAAGAGAGACAACAGGTTTCCCGAGAGGAATATCACCACAATGAGGACAGTGTTTGGTATGGTGAAACATTCTAATAGAACTTTTTGCAACAGCAAAGATGTTCTGTAACTGTGCTGATAACTACCCACCCCTACCCCACAGCTGACCATGAATATTTGAAATTTGGCTAGCGGTGGAAGAGGAAAAAATGGATTATAAATTTTATTTATTTTTAATTAAATTTAAATAGCTGTATGTGACTAGTAGCTACCATATTGGACAGCACTGGTATAGACTTTATACCAAAACTAATGACCAAAGAGGGCAGTGATTCAAGGTCTAGTTTTGGGCAACCCATAAACTCACCCCACCCAGCCTCTCAGAGCAGGTTTGTGCCTTGAAATGAGATGGCTGGGGGGTAAGACTGAAAGAATCATATTACTTGGAATTCAGACCCTGTTAGAACCTGGAGATAAGTTGGCAAGAACCTTAGCATTAGCTTTCTTAGCCCTCCTGTGGCAGGATCCCCCACTCACCTACTCTTGTCATCTAGAGTTAGACGGGTGCCCCAGAGTTAGGAGGTCAAGAGCAAGGAACTCCAGGCCTTGTCAGCTGCCTCTGGACATTGTAGGTAATGGAGCTGGGATAGGTGGACAGAAACTCTAGTTACCTATGAAGGCTTTATTTTCCATTCCCCTTCCCTTCTTCTTCAAAGAACCCTTATTATTTTCAGGCATTTTCCTTTCTTTTGGTCACACCCTTTAGAAGAGGTGAGCCCCCTCCTCAGACCAGTGATGAATTTTCTTTGGCCTAAGTCAGTGCTTTTCTACTTCCGTTTTTCCCTAATGTTTCCTCATATCCCCTGCCCAACTAGTTTTGAAAACTTGTATCTCCTTACACATTTACAATTTTATATCTAACATTTTTTTTATCATAGATGTGTGAATTGCAGTGTATGCATTTTTTGCATACAGAAAACTGGCATTTTAGGATAGAGCTGTTATAGCTGTACTCTAAAATGTCAGTGTATCCAATAGGATCCGAATATTATAACAATTTGATTCCCACCATCATCCATAAAAAATACACACCGTCTTCCTTTATAGGAAATGCACATTATTTCCTTTTCTCTTTAAACTTTTTATTTCTGATCCAATATTCCCACAGAATTTATCCTCCTGTAAATTATTTCTATGCTTGTAAGTCTTCTATTGATTACCCTATTATACTTCTGTGTGACAAAATATGTATATATACTTACATTTAGAATATTTGTATTGTTTCCTGTGAACATAAGGCTCTTAAGTGTTAAGTAATTTCTTTTGAATTGAGTTATCACAGTTGAGCAAAACAACATAAACACATTACAAATTTTGATGAATATTTGTTAAACGTTAGAAAGTAGAGTTTCATTGGAAATGCATCTCTTAATGAGATGGATGGGGCTTTTTTTTTTCTTCAATTAGATCATGCAGGATGCATATTATTTATTGCTTGATGAGACACAGTTCAACAGCAATTCTGTTCCTATTTTCACTTGTCTAAATATAAACTCTGAAATCTTGTTCGCATAAGTAGCTGGGAAAGAAAGGAATTTGCTATCATCTCTTTGAACTTCTGAGTTAAAGGCCACAATCAGTTGTGATGTATCCTTAAAAATTATTTTTAATGATTAGCTGACAATTTGATTGGGTCCTTCTCCAATTTTGTTAAAAGCAAAGGATTGGTAAGTGCCTGATTTGCAGAAGGATTAGTCATGAGTTATTAGAGTAATTTGTTTCCTCAACATTTAACACTGATATTTCAAAATGCCCCTGTGTTTGGGCTAGATTTTTAACATACTGGAGCATTTTTAACAAGATTTTAACATGCTGGAGCATTGCACTGTATAAAAATTCAGGATGGGTGAGAGGTATATCTTCCTTTTATGGTGTGAGAAGGAAAATCGTGAAAGGCTTAGCCTATTCTTAGGAAAGGAAACATGGATATGGGGATCTGGAAATTACCTTAAATCACCTATTCTCATTGTACCCTTGAGGAGACTTCAGTTAGCTTCAGGGGTATAATACCCTTCGTTTGAAAGCCCATGATCTAGGCATTTCCATGGTTCCCTTCTGCTGGCCTGGCCTGTGACCAGTCAAGGCAGGGCATAGGATACAGTTCTGGGACAGTGACAGGCGGGAGGAAGTCTGTCTCAAGATTCTGGGAAATGTTTCCTATGACTTAGAACCAACTGCCCATAAAGATGTGCTTCCTCGCTATTCAAGAATTGTCAGTGTGCATAGACTACATAGAATTAATGTTGTAGAACAACAACATAATACTCTAGCCAAAACACAAACATTGTGCATTCATGACCATGCAAAAGGCATAAGGCTTAAATTCCAAAGTAGAAAGAGGCTAATTCACTTGGTGTATAGAAAATTTTCGATGTAGCAAACAGTTTCTAATTTTGAACTATATGCTAGTGTAGAAAGGTTTGAACCCCTCTGGAATTTGAGAGCCAATTGATTATTCAAGACGTCAAGGAAGGTACAAGGTATGGTCTCAAAGTTATACCAAATTTGAAGCTATTTTTTCTTTTGAGAAAATTTCCCCCTTATTTTCAGAACTTGACTTACAAATCACCATGGTAGGTAGTCAGATCTGGTTAAGTGCAAAATTGGGCTTTGAGGGCCAAAGAGGCCTTTCTAAAAACTCTGTCACTTTCTTTATCTTGGAGTTCAGCTGCTGCTATTCCCGTGGCCCTCAAACCATTAACTCATCTATGCTCAGGATCACTGAAGCTATAAATCCATGCTATTCCTAAAGTGCAGCTGTGTGTTGCGAGAAATGATGTTTTCATTGTCATTAGGAGAACAAATGCCATGGGAAATTTTTTCTAGAAGTTGACAACTGAAGAAAGGCATTTTTCCTCTAGTTGATATAAAGGCTGTCATTGCATAGAATGGCCTCTCTTATCCTTTTGTGCATTAACTGAGCATAATTTTCCAATGTAAAACTTCCAAGAGGAGCATAATTCTGGAAATGGCAAGATTATAATTATGTACAGCATAAAGGATAAATTTGTATTTATAAATCATGGATATTAATATTCAGTAGATGCCTAATTCACAGTAGAACTTGAAATAACTGCATTGTTAAAAATAATTGAATTTGGGTTTTAGAAGAAGTTTTAGCAGTTAGAGATTATTTTCATGGGGGAGGGCTTTTGGCCATCTAGGGTTTAAATTTGCATTTAGGTGGGACTGTTTTATTGCTCTTGGAAATAGTGGCATACATTTAAATTAGTTTGGACTTATTTTTCTCATTCCTACGAGCTGCCGCTCTCCCGTGTAATCTGTCATGAATACTTTGTTGTTTAACTTTTCGTATGTTTCCAAATCTCTCTTTCCTGCTGTTTGCACTGCCACTATCTTGGTTCATGATAACCATTAACTTGTAGTTGGATTCCTGCAGTGGCTTCTAACACATCCCTCATCTTCCCGTCTTGTGCAAATCCATCGTAGGCAGCATCAGAGCAATCTAGTTGGGAGGTAGGTGCTTATGGTTTGCGCTTTCCAGGGCCACCTCAGTATCTGCGGGCTGTGGTGGCTCTGAATGGAGTGAAGGGGCCAAAATATATTTTACTATTGAGTAATGCTGAACTGTTTTAGTGGCCTTGGATTGTTGCTGATTTTCAAACAGATCTAGTTTTAAAAAATTGTAAATGCTTCTGTTTTGGGATCCTGAAGCTTGGATGGCTCAGAGGTAAGGACTTCCCTGGTTGGTATTCCTGCAGCTTTAGGTTCTGCTCATTCCTTCAGTGTTTTGGTGTCAAGAAGAGTGTAGAGTGGTAGGAAAAAAGGGGGCTCGGGAAAGACCTGTGTTCCAATCTCATTGTCCTGCCTTTTTATGAAATAATTTTGCGCATGGTATTTAATCTGTGCAAACCTCAGGTCCCGGTTTTGTAGGAGGGATTATGGTGAGGCGTGGCATGTAGTAGGTGCTTCATCAATGGAAGTTGTGCTGGTCTTTGAGGTTTTCAGTGGACCCGGGGCCAGGAGCAGGGGGAGGAGGTGGGTTTCAGGGACCTCATGGTAGAGATGCTGCATAAGGAGTGTCTTATTCCTTGAAGTAAAGCTTGGCTCTTTTGTCCCTCTTAGATGCAGGTATAGATCATGGGTTAAAAGGGATCAGAAGACTTCAGAGTAACTCCTACAGATTCACGTAGAACCTCTCTCTTTTATATACAGCCCAGGTGTTCTGCATGCGCAGAGTAGAAGCCGCAAATCACAAGGGGTAGTTTATTTTGAGTGGTTTTATTTTGAGAAAGAGAAAAACTCAGCTGGTTATAACCTTTGCTTTTAGTGTAGCAAAAGATCCACAAAAGATCACCATGAGATATGTGTAATTTTCATTGAAAGTCACCTTTTGTTTGGCGCAGTGGTTCACCCCTGGAATATTCCAGATCCAAGCCTGTGATCACACTTCTGTCTGGATTCAGGAGCAGCCAAAAGGAGGGAGCCATTCTCAAGTCAGAATAATTAGATGTGTACTGAGAAGCATTCAAAATATGATATAGTTATTCCAACACGGAAAAATACCACAAGTACCAGCCTAAAACTCAAATGCCTATGCAGGAGCCATGAAAAAATAAACATTGCAGAAGTGGAAGGGAGTTAACCAGGGTTTCTAGAAGCTAAGATACAAAGTACTAAGTATAAATTGAAGGGAATCTCTATTTTTGCAGCTGTTAGAACTAAGGCATGCTGCTTATACTGAAAAAAGAAAGAGTATTCATGCCACTATGACAACTGATTATATTTAATATCTACTTCCATAAAAACCTTATTAAGATTTCAGAAGAGCAAAAGATTAAGTTACGAGGATTAAAATTATTTTTATCTGAATAAGAATAACATATTTAAAATGTGAACTACCGGATCTGATATATCTGGCCAGATGCTCTCCAACTTTTTATTTTTATTATTTTTTTTATAAGGAACCATCTGCTGTAAGTAGAGGTGCCTATTAACTTTTCTAGTAGAAAAAGAAATTAGCATCTGAAGACACAGAGCCAGTGAATTGTGAAAGAACACAGTTATGAAGACAAAATTAAAAAACCCTCTGACACCCCAAGGACTAATTTAAAAGGGTTCTATTTAGAGAAATTCTGTTTGCAAAGCATGTATTTCCAGTTATTTCTGTTAAGGTTACTACTAGCAGCAATTTCAGAAGCATGTTTTAATAGATACTGTGTTATGTTGCATTTAATGAGAATGAGCTCTGGATCACAGCTCATCTGTTTATGGAGCTCCCTCCCCTGTTTTATCCCCCACCCCGAGTCTAGGTGACCAGTCAGGGATGTCATGATAGGCTACCTAGAAATCACTATTCAGTGAGAACTTTAATATCAGTGTGAAAGGAATATGTAAAATTATTTATGGATAGCCAGATAGTTTTTGGCAACTATAAAAGTGAAATTAGGAAAGCATGTAGTGCTCTATCTTTATGTTATCTATATATTTCCAAAGAACTTTGGGTCATACAACAGCTAAGATGAAAGATGGTGGTAGATTTTGGATAATTTTTTTAAAGTGAAAATGATGGCAAATGTTCTGATTTAAATATTTTGCATAGCTTTTTCCTGAGGCAAACCGAATTAAAGTCACATGCAACATTTTTTTCTCCCCCTATGTTAAATATGTTTTGAATCTTTAGCTTAAAAAGTTCTAAAATTGGAATTTTTCTGACTTTTATCTATTTTAGCATCTTAATAACATGGAGTATTATAATATGTGCTATGTGATAGACCTATGTTTTGGTGGAAGTTTTGCTGAGTTGAGAGTTAACTTTACATTAAGAAACAATATATAATTAATTATTACATACTCATTGCTTAACATACTATTATATATTGTTTTCAAGCATTTTAATAGGACCTGTTTATGTGCCATCGTTAATTACTTGATTCAGTATAAAGTACTAGTTGGGAGTATAAACTCTGGAGCCAGATGATCTAAGGTGAGATCCTGGTTTTTATATTTAATAGCTGTTAGACCTTGGGCAAGTTACAGAAGTCCTATGCCTTGATTTCCTCATCTGTATAATAGGATACTACTACAACTTAGCACATAGGGCATTTGTGGGGAGTCCAGTGAGTTAATATATTTAGTTTAGTATATGGTACAGAATAAGCACTCAGTAAATCATTTTTTTGTAGCCTCCTTGGAGTCAATATATGGACTCAAGAGAAAACTAAATTGAAATTTATTCTGTAATTTAGTATGTTCACCAATTTTTTGAGGGAACCATTTATTACTTAAATGTTAACGTAGGTTTCTTATTCACCATTGGTATTAAATTATAGGCTTCAGATCAAGTAATAAAGTTGCTGTTCCTAATTTTCTTTATATTTTCAAATTAAAAACTTCAGTTGTTGCCAAATATCTTTTTTGAAATCTTCCTGAAATATTTTTGGAAGAACACATTGAACAACATTTTTAGATAATGTTTCTTTTTATTGAACAATTTGTTTTCCATCTACAATGATTAATTTTCACAGTGAAAACACAGTTGCTAGTTTCTTTAATGCCTACACGTATCAAAGAGGTCCCTGTATTGATTATTAGTATATACTGCTTATTGTCTATCATTGATACAAGCCATGAATAATTTATTTACACGTCCATGTTGGAAGCAACTGTAGATGTGAATAGTTAGTGAAAGTGGAAGGTGGGGAGGGACAAAGATGGTAAATACTGATTTATCTAAAAATATTTCATCAACACTTGCTACTCATCTTGGTTTAATGTAGATTCCCGCATTTGGAGTTAGAGGATATTCTTTATTGTTTGACTTTAGGCTGGTGACAGCTTCTCTACATCTCAGTTTCCTCATTTTGAAAATGGGCATGATAGTAGTACCTACTTCACAGGGTTGTTATGGAGCCTGTGGAATACTAATATAATAATTGTAACTGAAATTTACTGTGTACTGCTACTCTGGCCATTGTGTTAAGTGCTTTACCTGTGTTACCATGTTTCATCGCCTCCAAAGCCGTACAAGGTGGTTCCAGTCACAGTTTTCATTTTATGAAAGAACAGGGTTGGGGAAGGTGAGGAACTTTTGCAAGATTTCACTGAAAGTAGCAGAGCCAAGACTTCATCCTGGATCTGCCTGACCAAGGCCAGTGTGCTTTGCCTCTATAACGTTTATAAAACTTCGAGTGCCTGGGAAAGTTTTGTTGCTACAATTCAGGTTTTAAAGCATTACTAACTAAAACATTAGGTGCTAAAAAGAATGTACAAATTTCCATAGAGTGATTTAGCAACCTACTTATAATCAAGAGTACTGTTTTTTTTTTAATAACAGAATTATAAGGGAACTACAGGGAGATTTCTAGATAATAAACTTGAAATTGCCCAGTTTGATTGAGGATAGTACTTGCCATTGTCCACTTGTGTCCATCTGGGATGATCTGTGAGAATTTTCCAATTGTCATATAAAACAATGTTTATTAAAGCTATGTTCTAGATTTAGGAATTGAGCTTCATTTTGTTTTTAGTTAAACATGGGCCAGCTTAACCTTTGAAGCCAGAAGGAATAAAGTTAATGCTCAGCAGAAACAATGTTCTTCCTGTGACCAGCCCTTTCACCAGTAAACATTTTTAAAATCATGGTCATAAAGCAATGTAACATCTGTAAATGAGGAAATTTGAAAAAAATCTGTGTAATTGACCAGAAAGATCTTCACTTTGAATGTGAAAATGTCAAGACTTTTCCAAGAAAGGAAATGCTATCCTCGAGTAGATAGATCCTTCTTGGTTAGGTTTCATTCAAACAGTGAAAAACCTCATTATAGGAAAAAAAAAAAAAGACTATTTTCAGATGGTATACTAAACTGATAAAAGTTTATTTTTAAATTATTTATTTGGAAGGTGGAGCATATCTTTTTCCCACAAATAGTTCATAAAAGCTGGGTGGATCTATTTAACGCTTGGTGAAGTCTCATTATTATAGTCTTTTGGTTTTAATCTTGAGAATAGAGGACTGTTAGGAGCTGAACTGTGTCTTCCCTAAATTCATATCTTGAGGTTCTAACTCCCAGTCTTTGGAGATGGGGCCTTTAGAGGGTAAATAAGGTAAAATGATGTCACATGGGTAGATCCTAATCCCAAATGACTGGTGTCCTTATAAGAGAGGAGGTTAGGATGTAGACACAGTGGGAAGACCATATGAAGATGCAAGGAGAAAACAGCCTTTTACATAAGTCAAGGAGAAAAGGCTGCCAACTCCTTGGTCTCTGACTTCTAATCTCTACAGTTGTGAGAAAATGAATTTCTGTTGTTTGAGCCATACGGACTGTGGTAGTCTGTGATGGCAGCCCTAGAGAGCTAATACAAGGACTGTGTGGTGTGGGATCATCAGCACTGGCTTTAGGCTAAAAATGCAAAAATAGAAGAAAAATAGAAGAAGAAAATAGGGTTTTTTTTTTTCATTCTCTTTTACCTTTTGTTCCATCTCTCTTGCTTTCCTGTTGTCTTCTTGCCACTGAGTTCACACTATAACCCTCTTCTTTAATGTGTTGGGTTAGGATGGTTCTGGATTGTTTCTGAAGTGTTCCTTGCTCCTTATGTTCCAGATAAAGTTAAGAATAGAGAAATAGGTGTGGCTATTGTTGATAATGCTGTTTAAACATTAAGGTGTATGTATGTATCCCTTCAAATCTGTATTTTTTTGTCCTTTGGGTAAATAACCTTGTAGTGCAATTTGCTAGATCATAGGATAGTTCTACTTCTAACTTTTTGAGGGACAATATCCAAACTATGGAAACAGTGCAAATGTCCATTGACTGATGGATAAAGAAGATGTGGTATACATGTACACACACACGCACACATACATACATACACATACACACAGAGGAATATTACCGAGCCATCAAAAAGAACAAGACGTTGCCATTTGCAACGACATGGATGGAGCTACAGAGTATTATGTTAAATGAAACGGGTCAGTGAGAGAAAGACAAATACCGTATGATCTCACTCATAGGTGGAATTTCAGAAACAAAACAGATGAACATATGTGGGGGGAGAAAAAAGAAAGGGAAGCAAACAAGAAGAAACTCTTAAGGATAGAGAACAAACTGAGGGTTGATAGAGGGAGGTGGATAGGGGATGGGTCAGGTGGGTGATGAGTATTAAAAAGGGCACTTGTGATGAGCACTAGGTATTGAATGTCAGTGATGAGTCACTGAATTCTACTCCTGAAACCAATATTGCACTATATGTTAACTAACTAGAATTTAAATGAAAATTTGAGAGAAAAAAGGAATGAAGAAATATGTAATGTAAAGTGGCTTTGCCACACATACTAAAATGTGAGGGCCTGATGGTCCCTTAATTTCCTAAATATGAGTTCCATGAGGGCATGGATTTTGCTTAGTGACCAGCAAATTCCCAGAGCCAACAATAGAGTCTGGCATGTGGTAATTACTTCAATTACTATTATTGAGTGAATATACTATTTTAAAAGCCAGAATTGAACCCAAATGAATCTCTTACTGTGGGAATTGTAGGCAGCAAAAGCAAGTAGAGTAAAACATTCCCAGCATGAGGGTATGTGTTCCCTTTTTGCAGTGGTTGCTGTGTGGGAGAGGTAGGAATAGTGGAGCCCTAATTGAGAGCTGCTCACGGGATTGGCCTATTCTCCTGTGAAAAATTTCCTCTTTCCAATTCTGTGCCCACAGATTGAAAGAAACTCTTCTCATTGCTTTAGTTCAAAAGCGCTCCCCTTTTGACCCCTTAAGTCAGGTCTCAGTTTTTGGGAAGGGGGAGAGGCAGGGGGGATAAGGGAAGACAGGTGGTCTTTGTGCATTGGGGTCATTCGTAAGTTGAGGATAGCCTCATTATCTTATTTTTACTTCATCAGATGTGTATGCAGTACTTGAAGGGGATGGTGTGAAATGTGGGAGTAAGAACAAGTAAATTTGGAATGCTTCTAGAACTGGCCCTTCCAGACAGAAATAGTGGCTGTGATGGAGGGGTGTTCTTAGAGAATGACAGCAGGCTCTGCGCACTCCTCTTGTCCTTGTCCCCTCTTCCAGCCCTCCCTCCCCCACTTGTGGGATCCTTTTGGCCAACCGTTTACGAGGTGGAGGTGAGGGGGCACATGAGGTAGGAGGTAAATAAAAATGTGTTTAATTTATTTATTCAATAAGCACTTATACAGCCCTCAATCTGTTCCAGGCACTGTTCCAAGTATTTTATACATATTCACTCATTTAATCTTTAAAATAACCCTATGAGTGAACTGACCTGAGAGGCTGTTACTCCAGGTCACAGACTGAGAGCATGGCACAGTGGAGACTCAGACCCAGGTTGTGTGGTTCCAGAGTGTGGGCTCTCATGTGGAAGAACCTATAACAGTCAGAGGGCGATTGAGGAAAGGGAATTAATTCCAGGGTTGGGAGAGAGATGTTGGATATAAATTTGGGTAGAAATGGGAGAAATAACTTATTATCTATCATATATATGTATATATGATATAGTGTGTGTGTGTGTGTGTGTGTGTGTGTGTGTGTGAATATGTGATGTAAGCTTATTTTCATATTGACTTAGCCTCTAATTCATCTGGTTTTGTAACACTGTTCTCCTGTGGTCCCATTAACACTGTAGTCACCTCAGAGGTTTCTTGAAGAACCAGAAAAGAAATATCCTTAGAAGTTAATATTTTCCAGAGGCTGGAGGGGAGAGGGCAACCCAGGAAAAAAAAAACTGGGATTGGGATGGGGAGGGCAGGGTTCGGTTAGTGACACATGCCTTGATAAGGTGCTGACCCTCCCTGTGTGTTCTTTAGGAAATGAAGGAGATTATACCTGTCTTTCTACTTTCAAGGTTGTTGTGAAGATACGCCAAGAAACAGAACCTAGAACTTAGAGTTGGAAAGACTGTGAAATCAATGAATCTAGTAGTTTTCCCTTATTTTCATGGAACTTGTTTTTTCAAATGAAGGTAAAAAAAAAAAGTCAAACACAGTCATTCTCTTTCAAGTAAAAGTGACTCACTTGGCTTGCGCCCCCTTTACCTGTCCTTTCTGTCCTTGAGGGCACTCCAAGGATTCTTCAGAGCCTAGTTTCAAAGCATAGTTGAAGACCCACTTCTCTGAGTCAACCTCTTCTGAATATAAGAAAATTTAGGCCAAGACACAGTCAGCGGCTTTCCTGGAGTTGTTTGAAATTTCCACTCTCTAAGGTTTTTGTTCCCACCAGGAAAACCATCTTCTTGTGAAAACACTCTGAAAAGTTGAAAGCCCTTATCAAAGTAAGCACTTTTGCTGTAATCATACCTATCATTTATTGAACACTCCCAAAGCTGTGGAGCAGGAACAGCTTGACAAGTGTGTGACCCAGGCAGGAGGCACAGACCCTGCACTCACAAGGGCCCATGCTCTTGGTTTTATGCTCTGCTTTGCCAACTTGGAATTCTTAGTAATTTTTGAACAGGGTGCCCTGTGTTTTCATTTTGCCCTGGACCCCACCAAGTATGTATGTAGCTGATCCTGGCTCCTGGTGTTTATATATCTTGTCTCATTTAATACTCACAACCATCTTCGAAGTATGGATTATTAATATTCCCATTGCACAATCAAGGACTTTGAGGCTAAGAGAATTTCCTAAAGATCACGTGTGTTGTGAAGGGGCAGACTAGAAAATGTAGTCAAGAAACGTTGGTCTCAAAGCCCACCGTCTTTCCAGTTTAGGCGAGTGCTAGTCTAAAGTAAGCCTGTGGAGTAGGGAAAAGAAGCTAACAATCAATCCTTGTTTGGGGGAGAGTGGGGGAGGGTGGGGATGTCAGAGCTGCTGAAGTACTTCTCTTGGCCACCGGGGGCCATTTCCTATGGATAAATGTCCTTTCGTTTTTGAAGACAGTTGACTTGGCTTTTTTTTAGACAATTTGTTATAAGACTGATTTATATATAGAATCTTTCCTCCACAGATCTGGTGTCTGACCCAAGTGTGATTTTGTTTCTTTACAAAAGAGGCTGAGAAACATTTATAGAAGAACTCGTTTTGGTTCAGGCTATGAATTGGAGGCAAGTTTAGGATTAGAACTCCCTTGTGTTTGCTTTTACTTGAGCATTCAGTTCATGTTTTTATCTATTTTTTCACATATAGGTGTGAGACAGCATAGTGGTTTTGGAATTGTTTTGATGATAGAAGTTGTGGGAGTAGAAAATACAATTACTTAGCATTCCTGTGTTCACGTCTATAAGAACCCAAAACTATGTTCAATCTCCTTTTCCCTCTGTAATTTTCAAGTGAGAGTATAATTTTTTAATATTTTTTCATCAAAGTGTTAGTGATCTTTTTTTTGATGGTGACCTAGGGTAGAAATAAGAATTTTCTTTCTAGAGGAAATCCTTAAAGAACTGAGAATTTCTGGTTCTAATATTTTTGGATAATATTATGGCCTAGGTTGTAATCATATCCTTGTATTTGTATAGTGCTTTTAGTCTGTAATGTGTTTTCGTATTTGTTACAGAGATAATTATAAGACAGCAGTGTGTAGGAAGGAAGCAATGCCGTCCTGATATTCTGATAGGACACGAAGAACACTGAGTGAGGCGTCCACGACAAGCGCAAAGCAAGTGTACACAGAGGCCGGGTGCCACACAGGCTTCAGGAGTGTAATTTTTCATTCAGCTAGAGTCCAGTGCTCTGTGTCATCCATTCAGCAGTTATTCATTGAGTCTCTCAAAATATCACATAACACCCTTATAAGACTCCAAAGTAGACTGCAATGCCAGATCAAGACACAAAGTTGCAGATTTATATCCATACCATTTTTTAAAGGCAAACTTCCAAAATGTTCTAACCAACTGAACTTCTTTGATCAAGGTCAGAGATGGTGATTTTCAAAAGAAAAAAAAAAAGACAAAACTTGAAACAGTTTTTTTCCTTATCCAAATTGTTGAACATGCTTTCTTAAAGACTTCTTGGGAAAGAAACCACTTCCAAAGGACTCCCAGAAACACTTCTGTGGAAGAAACAGAATGCATCCCCACCACTAATCCTCACCTAAGTCCTTGAAAACTCAATTAGTGAAGTTCATGCCCAGAATCTGTCAGACAGGTTGTAACCGAAGAGTGCTAATGGCTCAATTCTTTAGTTATCAAAATGTCACTTCATATTAAATGAATGAACTCTAAGTACCCATATGCTAATTGGATTTATTCCGTACATGTTGGCTGTGATCATTATCACATTGAGTATGAACTTTACTGAATGTCTCTACACATTCCCCTTAATTCTCCAAGTTAGGATGGCATTGGGTACACCTTCACAAAGGTATTTTAACTTCTAGCTAACTAGTGTTGTTAAAGTAAAAGTTGAAAGTTGGAGAAAAGGCTGAAAAAAAGCAAAAAAGTTAAAAAAAAAAAACCCTTAAAGAGAAGGTTGTGTAAACCAAATATATAAAGCAGTGAAGTCTGCTATAAAGATTTTACTACCTTGAGATTGAAGTTGCCACATTATTGTAGATTTCTTTCAGTCAGACACAGCTAAATTTATTGCCATATAATGAGTGTACTCACCCCTGTATAGAATCTGAGGGAAGGGGGACAAAAGAGTAAAATAGAAAATAGCTTCATCTAGAGTAGAAGCAGAGTTTGAACGTTGTGTAAGTCTCCTATTCTTTAGAACAGATGAAGACATATGTAGATTTGTATCCTGTTTGGAGCATTACAGAACACTTGGGGATGGTTTGGGGGTGTGTGTATGGCTTCATCTTCTACAGTTGGAATGTCCTAGATCCACCCCTACTCATTCTGAAGCACAGAGAGAGGCAGAGGAAGTGCCTCTCTGCTTCCTAGTGAAGGCCTTTTTTGCCTCTCCTTTTAAGACCCAGAAAGGCAAATAAAAGTACCCTGGGTTCAGGGCCTACAGAAGCAGCTTATGGGGAGCTCTGAGAAAAGCCACTGAAGCCTCAAAACCAGTATTTAGATTTTTAAAGTTCTTTCCAGTAGCCATTGACTCTTGGATACAGGGATAATGTTGGAAGAAGACAGCCATGAAACAATTTTAATTATTAAATAGAACATTTGCATTCTTGGAAATTTTTTCCCCAATATTTTAATATACCCGAAGCCTCACAAACTGCAAGTTTTTCAGTTTTCTCTTGCTTTCCAAGAGGCCAGGTTGGGCAGATGATCTTCCAAGTCTTCATACATAGATGACAACTATTTCTCATGTATTTTTCCCCCTAGGTTGTAGAGGTATAGTGGAGGAGGGGTTTTAGGAACAGGATAGAGAGACAAGCCCAGTGAGGGATATACAGTTACGAAGAGTAGTATGTTTCAGTTCTTTATCTTCGCTTCACAGATCAGTGATGCTGGGGAGGACCTAAGCTCTGTGCCCACAGGGCCAGATAGCAGCCTCTTCCTGTACTCAGCATTTAACAGGATCAGCCAGAATGGAACAGCCACCTCTCAAAAGTAGCCTCCCCCATGCTTAATGCTCATTTAGCTTGGTGCTCTCAGCTAGAACCTCCTGTCTTGCTATGGAATTGTGACAGCGTTTTTATTCAATATTTTACTACAGTTTCTTCCAGGAGTGGTTGCAATTTAAACACAAGGCAAAACCAAGATGTTTAGGAATAAACCTGAACAGCAGCCCCTTGACTGCTGCTAGCTGCACGTAAGCTAAGCTAGCACCACACTTACCGCTGTTTTATTTTTGGCTACTTTCACTGTTTGCTCGAAAATGTGCAAAATGATTTTTAAGAATGTTTAGTGTAAATCTATCAAGGGCCAGAAATAGTGAGAAGTATAGAAGCACAATCTTGGCAGACCTAGGGAAGAGGGCGATCTGGTGCTGTGCACCAGACTTTTCCTCCCTGGAACTCTTGGGTGTATATACAATTGATCTTACCTGGATATGATGCCAACTGTTGTCTCTATTCATTTAATAAATGGGTCTGTACTTGCTGCATGATCAAATGATTTACCATATGTATTTTTTCTTGCTTTCTTGTTTGTTTATAAATTCATTCTATTGTACGGCCTTTTAGACAAAGAGAAGATGAGATACAAATTTGTTGATCCATCCAGTTGATTCAGCAGAAATTCACTGTACATCGGATTCGTCTACCATGCCAGGTGCTGGTCGTACAACAACAAAAGGCCCAATGCTTGTCTTCCAGGAACTTATAGTCACATCAGACAATCTTTTAACTCCAAAGGGAGAAACCAAATGCTTAATAAGTACTTAATAATATGTTTAAAAAAAATAAGGCTTGTTTTGGAAACATACCTTTATTTTTCATGTCCTGCGATATTGTTCTACTAAGATTACAGAGTGTTTTATATTGTTGTATCTTGGAATACAGTTGAACTACCCTGACTCTCCAGTAAGGTGTTCAGCCTAACCTTGCTTTGTATTCCCTTCCTCTGTTGGTTGTTGCGATTTAGATTGATTGGATTTATTTGTTTTCTCAGCAGTGGGTTGATTTCTTTTCTAGTTTTTCTTTACTTTAGATCCAATTTTTTTTTAGAAAACCTGCTGTTCCCCAACTTCTCCTCCTGGCATCAGGTGGCTCCATGTGGATAGCTCCTACCAGTCTGAAAGTCTTTATCTTGTTCTGAAGCCAGAATTCAGGCTTGGTTTGGCATAATCCTCAGAAGAGTAAATGTGTAATGGGAATAGTGCCTTTCATATCTCTGTGAGCTCTGGACGGTTGGTTTTACCTGACATGTCATATTTATGTGTGATTATATAGCATTCATTCATAACCCTTATTTTGGAAAAGGAGAGAGGTTTGGGGTAGTTGACAGGCATCATGAAATTCTGGAGGTTTTATTATTCAAAGTACCCTAGTTGTGCTTTTCTGTTCCCTCTCTCAACATAACAAAAGGCTCACGGACCCTGAGGTCTTAAACCCAGAGCACCATACCTGCTCCTCTCTCATAGGTCATGGGGGTGGGGGG
>LNAC01000155.1:4911657-4948512 GCA_002007465.1 Ailurus styani | reverse complement strand
GGGGTTGGAAATTAGGAAAGGTAATAGGGAGGGAGACTCCTTGGTACTTACAAAGATCCATACGAATTCATTTTTTCCTCTGTTTGAGGAGATGATGAGGGAGAGGATATATGGCACTCACCATCATTTTCACCTATATTGGTCTTAACATCACACCTGGAGGGGGACTTGGATAGCTTAGTTGGTTAAGCCTCTGCCTTCGGCTCACATCATGATCCCAGGGTCCTGGATGGAGCCCGCATTGGGCTGCCTGCTTATCGGGGAGTCTGCTTCTCCCTCTCTCTCTGCCTCTCCCCGACACTCATATTGTCGCTCATTCTGTTCTTTCTCTCAAATAAGTAATCTTTGAAAAACAGATGTACAAACAAAAATCACAGAGGGAAAAGTTCTACTGTTGGAAATAGAATGAGAATCATGATAATATTTGAAATCAGTACATTAAATTGTGAAGTGTGAGATGAGGCTCTGTTTTGCAGTAATGTAAAATTTATGAATGGTTAATTGAGATAGAATCTAAACATGCTGGAAAAGTAAGAGTGATATGGGGTGGGGGGGGCGGAGAGAGACCTACTGCCACATTTACATCCCTGGATGGAGTTGCTCTCAATTTATAGGAAAAGATTCTGAATCAGAAAAATTTCAAGAATGTATGTTTTTTTTTAAACACAATATTACAAAAGCACAATAAAAAGCCATTTTTGAAATGTTTCACATTGTGATTTTTTACTATATTGAGAATTTCTTTGATAATCTCCTTCACTTTAGGAAGTATATTGTCCTGCTTTCTATGTTTTTCCCATAATGAACCTAAACTTTAGTTAAATTAAGCAGTCTTCAAAGTAGGAGGTGAAAAGGCCTAATGGCATATGGTGGTTACCATAGTTTTTATTTTTTATTTTTTTAAAAGATTTTATTTATTTATTTGACAGAGAGACACAGAGTGAGAGGGAACACAAGCTGGGGGAGTGGGAGGGGGAGAAGCAGACTCCCCACTGAGCAGCAAGGAGCCGGACCTGGGCCTTGATCCCAGGACCCTGGGATCGTGACCTGAGCCAAAGGCAGACACTTAACGACTGAGCCACCCATGTACCCCCATACTTTTGATTCTTGATTAAAAACTGTAGTAGTATCATCGTATAATATTGTGTAGAAAAGCTATCCAGAGAACTAACTGAATAAATATGACTAATGATTAATCAATCAACAAATACATATTAAGAAGCTGGCTTTTACTATTGCTTTAAAGGAATCACATAGTCACTTCATGTATGTATTTACATATTTAACAACCTCTGGGATTCATCAATCTGGAGATCGTGGATCTACAATTTATTTTATTATATTTTATACCTTAGCCGTGTTTGAACTTTTCCATTAGGTAATTCTGTTTCCTGATAGCTATTTTTGGAGGCTTCTAGCTTGTGAATGGGCTTCGAAAACATTAAATGCTATCCTGAGAATTAAGATTCAGGTCATTAATATTTTTTCCTACAGCAATGGCTTGTGGAAGTACTACGAGAGTAGTAATACTGTAATTGTCCTTACCAAATAGATTCTGTACGTGTCTACTTGTTTCTTAGTTAACATAGTTATGAAATGGCCAAAACAAAACCACCAACTGGCTGTCCACAAACAATATTTCTTTCTTTTAATACTTTTATTATATTTCTAATAGTCCCACAAAAGCTATTGACATGGGTTCAGGTCAAACTTTTAGAATATTTGTTCCTAAACCTGTAATCAGTTATGTTATTTATTAAAAACACAGATACCTAACTCAGTTCTGAGGATGCCAATTTGGTGGGACAAGGGTGGAGTCCTGAATCTTCAAGGAAGTTTCCTGGGTGATTTGATTCCATGGATTAGTATATGGGAAACTCTGCTTTGAGGAACATCACTATCAGGTAATGGAAACAAGCAAAACCTCTTGAGTGACAGCTGGTGCTGTAATTGGGTGGTTCCGATGATGTTCTTTGTAAGCAGCTGATATTGAGGAGAAAGGAAGAGCATCTCTCTCATCTGTTTTCCTTGTTTTGTTTACTGAAGCAAAACAGAATTGTAAAATATGTCTTTTTTCTATTCACTGCTTGTCCTTTTGCATTAATCAGAACAAAGGGGAGAATATTTTTGTATCATAAATGGATATATCTCAGACTCTTAATATTTACTGTCTAGAACAATTTTGGGGAAAGTATAAGTATATTGATGAATTTCTTATTTTCTGATTGTTTTGGAGTTGACAGCACATTTGGTTTCTTTAAAATGTATGCTGATTTCTTATGACTAATATATATGCCGAATCTGAACACATACTTTTCCTTATAAATAATAATGAATAATATAACAATAAGAAACCTCATTTATGTGATTTCAAACAACAAAATAACTCTCTCCTCTGGAATGTGGCATCAGGGCAAGAATCATCTTTGCCAGTGCCAATGTGTGAGACTGCCCCACGTATGGGTTTATCGCTAAGGTGTAATTTAGAGTTGTCCAGGAAGTACTATGTATTCGCAATAAGATTATGAAGATATCTTTCATGTTTCTCTCAGTTTCATCAGTTCTTTGGGAAGAAATATTGGTTCCACGGCAAGATGCTGTAAGGGGGGGAGACTCCCATGAGCTCTAATTTGTTCTCTGTTCGGGTTGAGGCCAGGAAGATTCTGTAGGAAGAGGGCCATATGTGCAGAGCTTCAGTCTTGGCCAGTCTTGTTCAAGAGGTGGCCATTGGTGCCATGTCTCAAGGTTAAGGTCAGGGTGCTGAACTGAGCATACTCTTGGGGGTTGGTGACTTTAAGTAACTTCCAGAGAAATTCATGACCAGTAAGTCTTTGAATCGTAGAGCACTTAGGCCCAGTTCCGAGACTTTCTTTAATGTCGTCTCAACTGAATTAAAATCTTACTCCAAGTCTGAGGTCAGAACCTGGGTTTGGATGAAATCTGGAGCGATGATATAGGTGAGATGGAGAGAATGAGGGTGATTCTGCTGTTGGATCGATGACCGTTCTTACTTTGTGGGGAATTGAAATGCGGCTTTTCTAAAAAAAAGATTTTATTTATTTATTTATTCATTTATTTGAGAGAGAAAGAGAGAGAATGATTTGGGGGAAGGGCAAAGGAAGAGGGAGAAACAGACTCCAAACTGAGTGCAGAGCCCAAGGTGGGGCTCAATCCCAGGACCCTGAGATCATGGCCTGAGCCAAAGTCAGCCACTTCATTGACTGAGCCACCCAGGTGCCCCTGAAATATGGTTTCTTAATCCCAACACACATCAAGGAAGACATCCTGAAAGAGAGCCAGGGATCCTTAGATATAGTACAGCCCTTGGATGCTTGGGTATTTTACTTTTCTGGGCCACAAGGTTTCTTTGGGAATGCAATGAAAGTTCAGAAACTTCTTAGCCAGTTTTACCACAAAATTTGCTTTCTCTGGAACCTGAGTGATGCAGAGTTACAGTGTGGTATGACCTTTCTCCGTGGAGCAATAGCCACAAATAGAAATTTTCATATAATTTCAAGGATAGGATGAGGCCTGGTTAGGATTCTTGCTCAAATAGGGTGGATGAAAGTGAAACAAATTCCTTTGAACAATTTGGTCCAGTGCCTCACTGACTGTAGATGCTTAATCCTTGCTGAAGTTTAAATTTCCTAAAGCAACCCCCTCTCATCTTGGAAGCATTCCGGGGGCCTCTGTAAGAGCAGGAACACTGGTTAGGGTGAGGGGCTTTGGCACAGTGCTGGCCTGCATTCCTTCCTTTGATGAGTCTGCAGGGCCCTAGTCAACAAGTAATGTAATCAAGCATGCTCTGCCTTATGTGCCTCTTGGCACACTGTGTGAAAGCACTTAATATAGTGCAGGAATTAGCTAGCCCAGCCTGGGAGATTTATCCCCTTGCTGGATAGTAGACAAGGGGTATTTTATCAGACTCTCTGCCACTCTTCAGATTTATTTTCTGAACAGAGACTTCTTTGGTTATGCTTGAGCTCTGGTTCAGATTGGGCTGTGTATGTTTTGCAGTGCAACAGTTGTGTTGTGCCTGTTTAAACAGCACAGTAGAGTTGGCTGTTTCTTTTTGTATCATAGTACATGTGTTGGATTTCGTTTGGGATAGCCACACATGGCAGCTGGAATAGGAGTAGCTCTTGGATGATGAGGCTTGGGATGCCAAAAATTAAAGATGTGTTGTCGATCTTCGACTCCAGAGTTTCAATCTCTAAAGGACAAGAACTGTATCTGTTTATAATATCTGCCTCAGCTTGTACAGCAGGTGTATGATATGGGAAACGCTTGATACTCTTTATATTAAAAATCCTTGTTTTTAGCTATCTGCTCTGGGCCAGACCAGTCTACCTTAGCTTTCTCAAACTGCATTCTCTCCTTCGCTTTATTTTTGAATGTAGTACATTGTACAGTTTCAGTATTAACTCACATTATAAATCATATCACATCTCTAATTGTAACATGGAAAAATGAGTAAGTAAGAGGGTAAAAGGGGAAAGTATTATTGACATAGTATACCTCTCACCAACTTCTTTGTGCATGCGTGGGGACCTCTAGGATATATTTATTTTGTGTTAGTAAAAACTTTTGTTTCCATTACAAGCAAATTAATGGAACCTTGAAATTATAGCCTGAGGATAATTAAAAGTCACTTGGAAAGAACCCCAATTACTCATTCATTCATTAGTTCAGAAAATATTTATTGAGCTCCTAATATGTGGCCAGCATTGTCCTAGGTGCTAGGATACAATGAAACAGACAGACGAAATGCTATATTCATGGAACCAAGAGTCTTGATGGAGATGTGATTAAACAATTATTAAAGAGAATGGGTAAGGGATGGGCTAGTGTTTTCAGGTAGGGGGAACATTGTGCTTAAAGGCTTTGAGAGAGAGACAGAGAGACAGAGAGAACATATTTGAAGAGCTAAAAGGATTTCAGAATGGCCCCAATGTGGAGTGTGAGGGGGGAAGGTGATGAGAGATGAGGTTAAAGAGATTATCCTGGGCTCCTTATTGGTTTGGAATTTATCTTAAAGCAGTAGGAATTTATCTTTTTTTTTTTTAAGATTTTATTTATTTATTTGACAGAGAGAGAGAGAGAGATCACAAGTAGGCAGAGAGGCAGGCAGAGAGGGAGGGGGAACCAGGCTCCCTGCTGAGCAGAGAGCCTGATGTGGGGCTCGATACCAGGACCCTGAGTTCATGACCTGAGCTGAAGGCAGAGGCTTAACCCACTGAGCCACCCAGGTGCCCCTGTAGGAATTTATCTTAAAGCAAAAATTTATCTAAAGCTTTAGGTTTTTGAGCTTGAGAGCAATATGATCAGATTTGCAGTCTCATTAAGATATTGTCATGGCTTTGGCGGGAGAACAGATTGGATGGGCCAAGAGTGAATGACAATGGTTTTGACCAAGATGGTAGCCCTGAGGTAGAAAGGAGTAGGTATTCGAGAGATATTTAGGTAGTGAAGTCAGTAAGACTTGGTAATTAAAGAGGAATCAAGGCTGACTTCCAGGTTTCTGGGCTCTGGCCACCTGGGTAAATAGTGATGTGATCCACCGAGGACGTGAGCACAGGAGAGGAGGAGGAATGATGAAGTAAGTTTTGAACAAACTCAATCTGACATATCTATAAAAGCTAAGGAAGATATTGATTAGGCAATTGCATTTTAGGGTCTGGAGGTGAAGAGAGATGTCTTGGATATAGATTCTGAATTGGGGATGTTGCCATAAATCCATGGGAAATAAAGAAACAATCTGAGAAATGGTCCATGGCTTCCTGCTATGTGAAGTTATAACCCAAATAAGAGTAACAGTGCAAAGATGTCTCTGGCAACTTGAGTGATGTAATAAATAATCTTAGAGTGTAGAGAAGGTCAGTAGCCTAGGTAATCATGGATGTTTTCGAGCCAGGGTAATTCCTTCTAAAATTGCCCTCCTCACTTCCACCCACCTGAAACCCCCAGTGGTCCCTCTCTGATCTTAGGAGGAAGTCCAAATTCCTTAGCTTGATTGTGAAGGCCCTGTCCTAATTTCATTTCTCCCCAGTTCTCAACTCTTCCCACTCCACTCTTTTTTTTTTCCCCCCAATCTCTCATTTTCCAGTTCGGCACCTATTTACTGATCCCCCTGAACATGAGGCTTCTTCTTTGGTCTGCCCATGATGGTTCTTCACTGGATTCCTAGCTTGTTCTTCCAAACCTTATGTGACTGGGAACTCCAGTGTATCTCTCAATTAAAGCTCTGGCCAGGTTGTTCTCCTTGTGATGCCTTCCCTCTCTCCTGAAGGCAGCATTACTTGCCCGCTCCTTGCTCCTTGCTCTCTTTCTCTCCCTTGTACCTACTTCTATCACCGTGTATAGTGCCATCTTTTTGTTTTGTTGTTTGTTTTTCTTTTTCTGTCACCCCTTCCTGACTTTTAAGTTCTTTATTGACACCTTATTGACAATGACCAATTTTTTCCCCATTATGTACCCAGTATCTAGCACAGTGTTTGGCACATTCGAGATGCTCAGTAAATTCTGAACTGGCATGATTACATTAAGCTTCAGATATACATGTAGGGTAGATTATAAGAATATAGGGACTATTGACAGGATTTTTATGTGTCTAATAGCTTCAGTAGCACTGATTACAAACTCAGTGCCATATACTTATTGTTAGCAATAATGGGATTAATCTAGTCCAGCCAGATCAGTACTTATATACTTTTGGGCTTCATTGTCTCTGGAATCATTTTGATTCAAATCTGAGCTTTACTTCCCATCCTTCTGTCTTAAAGAGTTGAAGTTGTCAAAGTTGTAACCAACTCCCAAAATCCCATTCAACTTAATAATATTCAGTCATTGATAAATAGTTGTTGAGTATCTACCATGGGTCCAGGTGCTGAGGGTATGGGGAAAGAGATGGCCTTAGCCTCAGATAGTTTACAGTTTCAGGAGAGAGTGTGCTAGAGGTTTTAGTGTTGATAGCCATTATTTCTGCTAGCTGTTGAAGTTATAAGAGTACCAAATAAACCAAGCTGCTGGTTCTACTATTTTCTGGTTTCTTTCAGGTATTATTAACACATGAACTAAAAGTGATGGTTTTTTTTTCTTAAGCTATGCAAATTTTTGAAGATTTACTGCATTCTCATGTGCTTTCATTGTGCCTTGGGTGAAAATGTTTTGTCGGAGGATTAGTTCTTTCCAGCATTAAAATTCTGATATTGATATATAATCACATAGGATTTGATATGGAGGTTTAAATTTATAGAAAACTCAACTCCACCGCTTTGATCAAACCAGGCACAGCTTTAGACTTTTCGTCTCAGCTCAGCTGTCCTTGAGGATTCCTTACCCCACCCGGACTCTTTTTCTCTCTTCCTTTCCCCTTGCTTCCACTATTCCCACCCACGCCATAGACTTATTATACTATTTCTTTTGATATAAGGCAAGGAACGCATTTGCGTCTTTATGATGCTGGAGGAATTATGTAGCCTGGTGAGAGGAATGACTATTGTATTAAAAATGTCTGTGCTCGGTCTTCGTAGTAAAAGCAGCATCAGTAGAAATCCAACATTCAGAATGCTCAACATTCAGAATGCTTGACATTCCTGAAACTGCAGTTTGTACCACATAGAGAAGATGGGTGTGTTAGCCTTAGAAAAGCATGTCACTTCTGAGCCTCTTCCCAGAACTGAAATCTGCGATGCAAGGAACTTCAGAGCACTTGAGCACTTTGCCTGGGAGTGACTAGTAGCACAGTTTTGACTGGGGAGAAAAAAGTTAACTATTGATTACTTATTGAGGGAGGCATGTATCCTGCAAGAACCAGGAGATCTCAAATTATGTTGCCATCACTAACTAGAGTTTTAAATCGAGAACTATGTAATAACTTCAGCATGGATTTAAGGAGTTGCTGATAAACAGGTACCTGGGACCATCTCCATGGGGATAGTTTGTTTTATTAAATGAACTCGATAAATAGGTGCTTAAAGCTCTGCATTATTTCCTTGTGGTCCCAAACCTAGCTCGTGAATCCCTTTGTTTTCTCTTACTGGGTATGGTTTAGATCTGGAAAGCTGGAACCCTGTCAGTACTGGCTTGTGTTTCTTGGTAGTTTTTCACCAGATCTGCGACTATTAGGTGTCCTTGTGCTGATCAAGTGCCCCTGAAAAGGATGTAGGGAGTCAGCAGAGGCAGCCATGGCTACTAACTTTTACTTCAGGTTCGACTGAGGAAACAACCCCATTACTATTTTGTTTGAGAATTTGTTTAGTGTTTATCCAAGAAATCTGGTCTTTGGTGCTGTTTCTTAAAACAAAAGAAAGCATCTCTGGCAATAGAACAATGCATGACCACCATTCTGAATTTGGTATTCAGAGCTGTTAGTGAAACAATGCCGAACTCTTGGTAGGTGCATGGCTAATGTTTGTGGATTGAATGCACGAATGACCATCTCAGTTTCAAGAATGCAGAACTGTAAGCTCCTTTTTGGACTAAGACAAGGAGACAACTAGAAAAATTGGAGTGTCTAGAGATGCAGGAGAAAAGAGCCATTTTAGATTAATTTAGGTAATTCAGGAGACAGAAGGGGATAGCTAGAGAAGAGGTGAAGAGAGAGTTGCCTGGGACAGAAGAAAGAATATCTCTCTTCCACTGAAACGCGGAAAAGAACAAATGGTCGTAGGTCCAGGCAGTAAGTTTGGGGGCAGGGGGATGGGAGAGTGGTTTGATGCGACTGGGGTTGTTTGCACCTGATGATGAAGGGTCTGTAGAAAGAGTAGTTGAAGCTGGGCAGAGCCATTGAGTGGAATGGGAGTTTCTGATTTGGATTGGCTAAACCAGGGCTGATATTCGGGGCCTGCAGAAAAGGAATAGTTCAGCCAGATGGTTACATGTTTACAGGTTTAGATTTGGAGCCGTCTGCTGGCTTGATACCTCACTTTGTTCTCTCTAGCTCCTCGGTTTCTGACTTCCCAGTGGCTCCTCCATTTGTAAGTCAACCTAAACCCCTCCAGCTAGACACCTAATCAGTTGCTCTGCCTCGTTAACTTCAGCTCTAACTCCTAACTATGGCTCCTGTCTTTCCATAGCTCAGCAGTTTTGCAAATGCATTTCTGGGTAAGGAATGCATGGCAGAACCCAGCCCTCAAAGCCTTTTCTTCTTTCCTGCCTTTGAACAAGCAGCCTTCACTGTTCCAGCTTGTGGGTTGGATTTAGACAGAAGGAGCAAACCAAGGACAAATAAAAGGAAAATTGACCTGGTCAACGGTCCAGTGGTGATTTGAAATCAGAGACACGCAGCGGAGGCTCTTGTAGGAGTAGTCAGTGTTTGTCTAATTGTGTGCATCAGCCCGAGACCTCAGATTTGGGGTCTGACCCAGAGTTAGTGGCTTGTGGGGAGCTATGCGACAAGATACATGGATGAAGAAGATAAGAAAATTGGCAGAAATCTCACTGAAGTAACATTCCATGGGGTCCACTGTGGGGTTGGAGGGGTACCAGGGACAGACAGGCTGGTAGACTGAGAACAGAGGAGGTGTGAGATGACCAAGATCCTGGCAGGGCCCAAGATAGGGGGAATTATGAAAACACATGGAATTGGGAATTCTTTCCCCACCCCCAGTTTTATGGGTTGCAGACAACCCTTCCATCTGTCTCAACTCTCTCACCTTTATTGAAGCCATAGGTATCGACTGAGGATTCGAAGTCGTGTTAGAAGTTTGGATTAGGTGACCCAAAAGATCTTTTCAAGGTCCATGATTCCATTATGTTCTAAATGGAGAAAGAAAGAAAAATTAAATGACTCACTTGATCAGCGATGACAACAGAAACACAGTATATCTTTAGCTTTCCATTGGCTTCTTTTCTTTTCTTTTTTCTTTTTTTTTTTTAGCCTTGTTCATCTTGCACGTGCATTTTCAGTATCTGACCTGGAGAATTCCTGAACTGTGCCTCTGGGAGGGCATGGTGTTCTCTGACATGCTGATGCCACTACTGAGAGTTTTTTCTTTCTTTTTTAATGGCGTATTTTATGATTCTTTTGCTCAGAAGTAGTCATTACAAAGTCAGGCTTCCATTATAGATACTCGTGCAGTGAGGACTCTTTGACAAGTTCCTTTAGAACATAACTAACAAGACTATTTTTACCTTTACAGTAGGCATGTGTCGTGATACATGTTCTGAGTTCTTAAGAGCTGCTGGATGCATACAAAGGAGTAGCATCCTTTCTTCAGGCCTCAGAATTCTATACTTCTCCTCCTCTTAGATGCTTGTGGTAGAGACTTTGGCCGTAGAGACTTTTTCCTTCATCTGTGACCCATTTTCTTCAGTTTATTTTCCGGTCACTTGTCCCTCCTTCTCACGTCGATAGGATATCACTGTGGCTTCCAAGTGCTAGACCCTGTAATCACATCATTTTTACTTGTAGGATTAGTTTTGGTCTCTTGGAAGTCATTGATCCATTACTTGGCAATGAGAGAACCAAAGTAGAAAGCTCAAGAAACTCAGAGAAAGTTGCTGCTTTCTCTTTTTTCTCCTGTCAGAATTGCTTCTTCACAACAGAAACTCTAGAGGTGTTTCTGTGAGCTTGGGTCAATGCTGTGTGCTTACCTACCAGTTTTAAGCCCCCATGTGACCTAAATCTATATGTGACTTACCAATTATAATAGCATATTAGTAAGTGACAGTTTTCATGTCCTACATATGGTAATAGGTGCCTTATATGAATTATTTTATTTAATTTTCAAAATTGTTGTCTGTGGTAGGGGCTGTTACTATCCCTTATAAACGAAGAATCGGAAGCTGGAAAGTTAAACCACTTACTGAAAGCTATTTAGCTAAGTGGTTTGGGTGGGTTTTGAGCCCCCAGGCCTAAGTTCAGAGTTTAAGGAAAATGCTCCTTTTTTTAAAGACTAATTTTGATAACCTGAAAGGACAGTTCCATGCTGGTAATATTTAACTGCATAAAATTCTTATAGCATAAGTGATGTGATTGAGCTATGTATTTGAGACATATGGTAACAAACCATATTTTATTTTATTTATTTTTTTTTAAGATTTTATTTATTTATTTGACACAGAGAGAAAGCTCACAAGTAGGCTGAGAAGCAGGCAGAGAAAGAGGAGGAGGCAGGCTCTGTGCCAAGCAGAGAGCCCAATGCGGGCCTTGATCCCAGGACCCTGAGATCATGACCTGAGCCGAAGGCAGAGGCTTTAACCCATTGAGCCACCCAGGCGTCCACAAACCATATTTTAAAAGAAAAACGAAAACTGAAAGTTCCTCCCTTCACTTGCAAGTGGAAACAAATTTTGATCCACTTTGCTGATGCCTTTCTCAAGTGGCATTTATTTCTAAAATTCTTGCTATTATACTCAAATTTTCTCTTACATTTTTGCCTCTTTCCATTTCTTTCTGTTTTTTTCCCCTCTTTTCATTTTCCCTTTTTCCTGCTCTTGGTTTCCCTCTTCTTTCAAAAAAAATCTCTCAGTATATCTTTTTAGTAGGAGTTTCAGGTGCATACATGAATTATTTATTGTTACTGCCCTGTGTTTCTGCAGTGGATTTGCGGAGAACTTTCTCATGAGGGCACCATCTGTAATTATTAATGAGAGTTACAAACTGATCTGAGGAAAAGCTTAGAAACATTTGGGCTGTTTCTTGCAAAATTCTGAATACTTGTGTCAGGATAAGATGGATGGGAAGAGGCATTTCAGGAGACACCATGTTCCCAGATGGATATACCTAGGTCGGGAACCCAGGTCATGTGCAGTAATTTCATCATGAGCACAAACTAAAGGTTCTAGAAGAGTTTTTGATTTTAGATATGTTAAGAAGTTTCCATTTTTGTTTTCTCATTAGTGTCCATTTTAAATGGATCATATCTCAAGGTCATGTCCATATGGTTGGGCAGGTTGTACACTGCACAACTGTAAAGGATGCCATTTATATTTCTACACACTGTATATGGAGTCTGGACTGAGGGTATACAGTCAATTCTCATTATTTGCAATAGTTATATCCTATAAAGTCACCACAAACACTGAATTACCATTGTTCCTAGAGGAAATATAAGATAGGGCTCCTGTGAGCCTCTGATCACAACATTTTTTTAAAACTTAAATTCAAGTTGATCACAATAGTTTTATCAATTGATCAGTATATAGCCTTCATTTATGTGTGTTTCTGTTTAAAGACACCTTATTTAATATATATTGTTGATAAATTAACACTGAACTCATGGCCAACAGCACTATAACTCATGTCTTAACAAGAAATATATGTATATTCTCTGTAAAGCACATCACAACCTTTGTGAGTTTAGGAACACTAGACAGCACTTCAGCACTACACTTGGAGTCTGTTTTAAATAGCAAAATCACCAGTGGGAAAAAAAAGCAGAAAAATGTGAAAAAAACCCCACAATACTAAAAAGACTGCAAAAAAAGACACTTTTTTTTTTTTTTACAGTACGGGAACTAAAACAGGAAGGTAGATAGTTACCTTTGACCTCAGATGGGAATGTGCGTTTCAGTTGGCTCAAATTTTTGGCCAGTCTGTGCATGTCCGCGAATGACCATGAAGGTGTGTAAGTATTGATTTGGAGGTTACAAATAAATTTTAGCCAGGAGGTGAATTCACAGATATGGAATCCATGAATAATATCACAGACTGTATATTTTTTTTAACTAAGAACTGGAAGAATACAAGGGAGATTTGGGGCTGGGACTGATCTTATGGGAGGTGGGATCATAGCATTTAGAGTTGGAGGGATCTTTAGTTGCCTACTCAGCCTAATTTCTTCAGTTTTTAGATGAGGGAGACACTCAAAGACGTGTGACTTGTTGAAGGCCACACAGCTAGCTGATGCATGGCAAGCAAGCGTTTGAGCTAGAACAGTAGTTCAGGGGGATGCAAGTCTTGACATACTACACTGACGTCCTGCCCTTGTCTGTGTGCCATGGTGAGACTCCCCACAGGATTTTCTGTTTTGTTGAAAGGGGAGGGCAAGGAGGAGGATGTCACTAACCAGCGCTTCCAAATCTGGGCTTCTCTCTTAATCCATTGGGGCAGGTATAACAGAATATTATAGACTGTGTTGTTTATAGGCTTATAAACAACAGAAATTTATTTCTCATAGTTCTAGAGGCTAGCAAGTCCAGAATCAAGGCCCTGACAGATTCAGTATCTGGCGAGATTTGCTTCCTAGTTCATAGATGAACATCTTCTCATTGACTATAACCTCAACACGGTAGAAGGAACCAGGTTGCTCTCTGAGGCCTCTTTTATAAGGGCACTAATCCCATTCTTGAGGGCTCCACCATCATGACCTAATCTCCCCAAGGACCCCCATCTCCAAATGCCATCATATTGGGGATTATGTTGCAACATATGAATTTGAGGGGAGATTCAATTTGTAGCACCTTCGCACCCCATTTGTTTAATTCCTCATTTGAGAACTGTTTTTGTTTGTTTGTTTGTTTGTTTGTTTTCATATTTACTGTGTGCCAGAACAGTGGTAGGTGCTAGAATACTGGGAGTGAATGATACCTCATAAGAAGCTAATATCCAGTAGAAAGCCTTCACAGAAGGAGGGGGCACCAGCATACACAAGGCTTGAGACCACTGGCACTGTACCATCTGGAAGAAAAATTCCTTTCCCAGCAAAAAAAGCTAAGGGACTGCTCTTAATGTCATTTCCCAAAATCTTAGGAAGTCTTTCTCATGTCATCCACTTGGCAATGGGTTTCCTGGGCTAGACTATTACTTAAATGACTTTTATAATCCTTTGGCTCATTTTTTTTTTCTCAGCTTAAGAAAAGATGTAAAGCTATAACAGAGTCTAATGCTAGCCCCTTATGTGACCACAGTAAAATGTCCAAAGACCCTTTATAGGCCCTGTTGGTTCTAGAGAATTATTTGGACCAGTAATTCTTATTAAATGCTAAGTAAAATGACTTCTTTAGTTATATGTGTGTATCTGTATATTTCCGTCCACATATAAATATGTTTTTTCCTTCTCTCGACCATAAAGAATAGAGGAGAGAATGTTTGACTATGTAGCTTTTCTTGAAGATTATAGATTTTTAACATTTTTTTGTCATTAACATATCAATTATGTTTATTCTGCTTTTACTCCAAAGAGATGACATTCTCATCAACTTAAGATTATTCATTTATTTTTTCTAAAAATTTATTTATTTGAGAGAAGGAGAGAGAGAGAGAGAAAAAGAGAACATGCAGGCATGCAGGGAAGGGACAAAGGGAGGAGGAAAGAGAAAATCTCAAGCAGACTCCACACTGAGCATGGACCCTGATGCAGGACTCGATCCCACGACCCTGAGATCATGACTTGAGCCAAATCAAGAGTCAGACACTTAACCCACCAAGCCACCCAGGCACTCCCAGATTATTCATTTATGAGTGACTCCTTATCTTCTCTTAGAACTAGGGACGACTGACAAGGGAAACTCTAAGTACTGTCTGGGGAGGCTGGATTAAGCTCTAAGGGAAAGTACGTCACATCTGGTGTGTATCATTTTGGCACTGGCAGATAACTTCACCCACTCTCTGAAGGAATAATCAACTTCAGCATCTGGATTTGAGGTGTGTGTGTGTGGCAGTGTGAATAGTGGTATGGAGTTAGGTTGAACCGTGTTCTAATCTGGCTTCCATGTCATCTTAGGCACATTTTTTTTAAAGATTTTATTTATTTATTTGAGAGAGATAGTGAGAGAGATCATGAGCAGGGGGAAGAGGGAAAAGCAGGCTTACCACTGAGCAGGGAGCCTAACACGGGGCTCGATCCCAGCATCTTAGGCACATTACTGAGACTTTCCCTCTGTTTCCAGAGTCTTATCTGTGAAATGGTGATAACAAGATGAAGCTCACCAGGTTGTTTTAAGAATTAATATAGGTAATTGTATACATGCTTAGTGTAGTGCCACATAGGGAGGGCTGGGTCAATAGTATTTTTGGTAGTAGTAAGTGGCCAGTAAGTCTGGTTATTATTAGTGGCCATGGGCACTTATTGTGCACTGGTTTAATCTAAGGTGGGAGCTTCCAATCCTGGATTCCCCGATCAGGTACTTGCCTGCCTTCTCTGGTTGTCCTCAGACTGTGGGGCAGTTCTGCCTCCAGTCTTTTGCCTGTGGAGAACCTCAGTTCTGGTTTCACTGGAGGCTCTGGTGTCAAACAGCCTGTCACTTGGCCCTGTGGTTGCTCTCATTTTGAGTAGCAATAGTGATATCACATCTAATAAACACTACTCTGATCTGTATTTTTATTTTGCGTAAATGTGGAGCTTAACTATGAAAAATAAGAATGATCCTAGAGAGCAGTTTGTCTCCAAGGCCAAGAACTGAGTTATTTTGTTTCTGGAGGGCCCTATGCCAGTATCTGGTGAGGATATGGTCAGAAGATTAGGGAAAAGTAGCCCAGGGATCAGTGGTATTACAGATACGCCCAAACGTTCATCCAGGATGTGTGTAGAAGACTATACCCAGAGGGTTGTGCAATTTCTTTTAACTGTGTGCTCTTGTTGCCTGCTTTCATAATCAGACTGGTTTTTCAGCCTTGATAAAAAGATCACAGCTATTATGTAATAATTCCTTGTCACATACCATTGTGTGTTTTGAACAAGTGACTTAATCTTTCTTAGCCTCTGTTTCTCTAACTATAGGATGGTGGGATATTTTTGGTACCTATCTCTTATGGTTGTCTTGAGAATTAAAGAGATAATATGTGCAAATGAATGTGCATGAGATAACGTGAGATCATGGACTTAGCACAGTGCTTGCCTTATATCAGAATAAGCATTTGATAAATGTTAGCTGACAATGTTTAAGTTATCATTGAACTATAGTTAATAAAATAAAGCTTGATCTTCCTTAATCTTAAATAAAACACTGAATACTGAGGCTCTCTCTATTTCAGAGATTTATAAGCAACTATCTTGTGTGTGTGTTCACACAAGCGTACACGCTGACAGGCAGGTCTGCATATCTCTATAATTACATTAGAATGATCTAGCTCACTGAGAGTTCACAACTTGGGTCTCATGGACTTGCCTAGTTTGGGAAAGTGATAAATCGTTCTTTGAAGGTGAGTCATCCCTTCCACCTCAGCTGCCAAAATAATATGCTGCCTTCTGCAAGCAGTCACTAGAGAGAGAAGGGTAGCACAGTGCCAGCCTCAGATAGGCAGGGAGGCAGACAGGTATTGGACCCAAGAGCTGAAGAACAGGGCCTTGGGGTGTCATAGCAAGGATACAGAGGAATAAAGAAGGAATTTAGGACATAACCAAAAATGAACACTTAGCAGATTATTTGACTAGACAGAGAAAATGTGATGGCATATGTGATAAAATCATTTTCCAAAGTTTTTCTCTCTATTTTATATTTGGGAACCCCTCCCCACAAGTTAAAACTTTTTAGCTGTATTTAGGTATAAAAAAAGCAATTTTCAGGAGACCTGAGCCAACATTCCACAGTGTGATGCTCTGTTAATGGGGAAGAGTCTAGGTTATAGAATATTAAGAATGTACTAAGCATTGAATGGTGCATTAGCATAAATAAAATAATTTTTTATCTTTTAAAAAAGATTATAGTTGATGACACTGTATTGTATAATTGAAATTTACTAATATTAAAAATGAAATACTTTCACCAAAAAAAGATAAATATATGAGGTGTTGCATGTGTTAATTAACTAGATAAGAGGAGTCCTTTCATAATGCCTACATATATCAAGTCACCATGATGTACACTTCAAATATCTTACAATTTTTATATAAAAATGTAATATGTATGTATAAATGGTAGTGACTCTTTAATAAATATAAGCAAAGCAACATTTTCACATCTATCAAATTAATTAAATGTTCCTTAATAACCGTAGGTATTTAATCATGTTCAAACTTCTAATAGTTTTTGTTTTCCCTTGGTTTGTTTGTAAGGACCCATACTAGGGTCAGAGATTGTGATTGGCTGTTTTCTATTTTATTTATTATTTAATATGCTTGTCTTTTGAAGTTGTGCTTTCCTTTTGAATATCTAGTGCACATGCCCTCAATGTAAACTGGATTAGCCTCTAGCTTTTACAGGAACTTGTTGTATGGCCATGAGCAAATTACTTCATTTCTCTGAGCCTCAATTTCCAAATTTGTAAAATGATAGTGTTGCGCTAGAAGACCTTTAAAGTCATCTCCGGTTTTCAAATTTTGCAATGACCTAAACTATTAGCAAGTAATAAAAGGGATATTTAAACATTTTTTTTCTTATTTTAAGAGAAGATATGGCTTTTGGGAAGGTCACAAGTCACAGCCACTGATAAAATGTTGGATGATGGGCCATGATAGGCTGGGAGATTCTTGTTTTTCTGGAAGAAAGTCTACCTTCATGGAAGTTGATATTTGATTTATTATCTCTAGAGTATACAAACTTTCCTTTTTACCCTTATTTTAACTGAGTATGTAGTCCAGGCCTGAATTGAAGTAGGTTATAGGGGGGGGAAAACACTTATTTGGGATTTCATTTTAAAAATATTTCTTGTGAGATAGGGGAATTCTTTTAATCATGGTGGACTCTGTCATCTCAAACCTATGCTCCTATTAACAACAGCTAGAAAATATGGACAAAATATGAAAAACCTTCTATTTCAAGGCCTAAGAGGGCTATTAAGATAGTAAGAAATTATAGAACCGAGATCTCAGAGGGGAAGGGTCCAAAAACAGTGGTTGAGAGGCTAAGAAGTCTGGCACAGCTTTTAATACAATAATGTGACTAATGGAGGATCAAAATGGGACTAGGGCCTACCTGAGAATGGTGATGGTTAATACCCAAGCCTTTCATTTGAGAACTTGAAGGGCTGCCCCCTAGGAATAAGAGTGAGCAGGAAATAACAGAAATCCCTAGTTAGATTAAAATGAGTTGGAATTACTGATGCCTTTAGACTCTCTGCTTGCCAGAAGTAAAATTATTCCTCTCTAGAAGAAGATAACATCATCCAGAGCCTCCAGTGATCTCTACCCCTTTTTTTATATAAAATGTTCTGTACTTAAGTAGAAATAGCCTCTTATATAACAAGACAAGATGAAATTTAAAAAATAATTTTTGAAAATATAACAGAAAAAAAACCCACTAGGGTCTCAGAAATGAAATTATCAGATTATCAGACATCTTCATAATAACTATGATTAATGTGTTCAAGGAATTAAAAGGTAAGTCTGAGGGCCACCTAGCTGGATCAGTGGGAAGAGCATGTGACTCTTGATCTTAGGGTCATGAGTTTGAGCCCCACATTGGTATAGAGATTACTTAAAAATAAGTAACTAAAAAGATAAATGAAAGGTAAGGCTGAGAATTTTAGATAACTGGAAGCCAAGAAAATGAATCAAATAAAAATATATAATTAAAAAAATACAACAGCTGAAATTAAGAACTTAGTGAATGGCTTTAACAGTAGATTTGACACAGTTGAAGTTTAGTGAACTGAATGATAAAGCAGAAGAGATTACTCCATCTGAAGCACAGAGAACAAAAAGAAAGGAAAGTACAGAAAACAGCGTAAGAGACACATGAGATCTGTGAAAATGCTCAGAATTAATGTAACTGGTGTACCAGAAAGAGAAGATAGATGGAATGGGAAAGCAACATTTAAAGAATAACTAGTGAGAGAGAACAAATAATTACCTTGAATCCTACATGGGATACAGGACAAGAAGAAATGTTAATATAAATACTGATAGCCAAGAAAAGAGATCATAAAACCAGCCAGACAATAAAGACATATTACTTTGAAAAGAGAAACAAGTTACTCAGATGATTTTTCAAAACAAACAATGAAAGCCAGGAAACAATGGAAAGATATTTTTAAAGTTGTGAAGGAAAACAATTGTCATTATAGAATTCTATACCTAGCAGAAATGTTTTTCAAACATAATTTGCAGACAAACAAAAACTGAGAGAATTAATTGTCAGCAGGTCTACATTAAATGAAATTCTAAAAGGTGTTCTTAGGCAGTAGGAACCTCACAGGGAAGCTCAGAGATATAGGAAGGAATGAAGAGCAACAAAAAGGGTGATAAGTGAGTGAATCTAAATTTAAATCTATATGATTATGACTATTCAAAAGTAATAAAATAATAATTAAAAAAAAATATATAATTAAAATATACAATAAACAGTACTTGGTTTGGGGGGCGCTAAATGGAGAAAAGGTATTCTAAAGTCCTTGTATGATCTAGAAACTAGTAAAAAAATACTAATTTAGGGTAGACTTTAATAAGTCAAGAATGCATGTTGTGGTTACAACATGAGTTGTAATATCAGCTAAAAGAATAGTTAAGGAATACATAACTAACAAGCAAATAAAGGGGGAAATAGAATAACAAAAATTCTTGATAAATCTAAAATAAGGCAAGAAGAGAAAAAGGAACAAATATAAAGCAAATAATAAGGTGGAAAATTTAAACATAAGTATATCTGTAATTCCATTAAATATAAAATATTAAGGCTTTCCATCAAAAGATAAAGTTATCAGACTGGAAAAACAAACAAAACCTAACTATAAGTTGCTTACAAGAAACACATCTTAAATATAAAGATTCAGAAATATTGAAAGTAAAACTTTGGAAAATGAAATACCATTCAAACACTAAACAAAAGAAAGCCATATATCTTATGATATCTTTTAAAAAATTATTCTTTATTTGCTTATTTACATATTCATTCATTCATTCATTCATTCATTTTAGAGAGAGATAGAGAGAGCAAGGGGAGGGGAGGGAGAGAAGCTGAATCCCTGCTGAGTGCAGAGGCCCTAGCAGGGCTCGATCTCACAAACCTGAGACAATGACCTGAACTGAAATCAAACGTCAGAGACTCAGTCAACTGAGCCACTCAGGTGCCCCTAGCTTATGATGTCTCAAGGCAAGAAGAATGACTAAGAATGGCGTTTCAATGATAAAAGGAACAATCCACCAGGAATATGTATTTCTTTTAAATGTTTATACCTAAAAAGATGGCTTCAATATACGTAAAGCAAGGATTGACATAACTGCAAGAAGAAATAGACAAACCCACAATTACAATGGGAGATTTTAATATATATTTTCCAGTAACTGATAGATAAGTGGACAGAAAAATCAGAAATGTAGACTATTTGAATAAATTCATCAACCTGTCCTAATTAATATATTGTATGTAGAACAGTGTACACTCTTGCAAAATATATATTTCTTTCCAGTGCACATTGTACATTTGCCAAAAATGAACATATGCCAGGTATAAAGCAAAGTCTTAATTTTCAAGAAATTAAAATCTAGAGACTACACCTTGGAGCACTGAGAAATCAATGAGAAATCAATGACAGAACTACTTTGTAAATCCCCAAGTATTTTGGGGAAAAAAATCAATATTTTTCAAAATAATAGGTCAAAGAATAAATCACAAGAGAAATTAGAAACCATTTTGACCGGAATGATATGATAGAGATATTACAGCTAAATATATGTTATAGCTAAAGCATTAAATAGAGAGAAATTTATAACCTCAAGGATATACATAAAAATAAGGTGTACCTGGCTGGCTCAGTTGGTGGAAGGTGCAACTCTTCATCTCAGGGTTATGAGTTCAAGCCCCACACTGGGTGTAGAGATTACTTAAAAAGACACATATAAAACTAAAATTTTAGGGGTGTCCTCAGTAAGTTAAGTGTCTGCCTTCAGCCCGGTTTTGATCCCAGGGTCCTGGGATGGAGTCCCACATCGGCCTCCCTGCTCAGCGGGGAGTCTGCTTTTTCTTCTCCTTCTGCCCCTCCCCAACTCATGCTCTCTCCCCCTCTCTCAAATAAATAAATAAATAAAAATCTTAAAAAAAAATTTTAGAAAGGCTGAAAAATCTCAGAAGTTGGAGAAAAGAATAATAAATGAAATCTGAAGAAAGTAGTAAAGAAGAAAGTAACAATTATAGGAAAAGATATTAATGAAATAGAAACAAGTACAAAATAAAGAGAACCAAAAATGTCATACTTTGTGTTTTTGGAAAGACAAGAAAAATTGATAAACTTCTTATGAGACTGTATTCTCTGACTTTGGAGGATTATTATTTCAGCCAAAAATGTATTTCAAAATCACCATTGCTGCTTAACCATCATCTTTTCATTTCTCTCCTTCTCCTTCTTATTTTAAAAAATTAACATACATATAATTTTTTTAAAAAACACTGGTACTTTTGTAGCCTTTATATATCTTTGCTCAATCAGCTTTAAGAGGAAATTACTTTTTTGTCATTATAAAGTGATATATGTTCATAGAACAAAGTATAAATATGCAAAAAGAAGATTTACTGGAAAATGTTAAATCCAGATAATTACTTTTGATGTATATTCTTTGAAGCTCATTTTTTCCTCATAGATTCTCATATATTTATAAAAATGGGATCAGTGTGTATCCTGTTCTATATTTTTTCCACTTAATATATGTGTAATGACTATTTTTCCGTGTTATTAAATATTTTTTTACTCAATAACTTTAATAATCACACGGCCTAATTTACTCAAGTGTGCCAGTTACCTGTATTTAGATATTTAGGTTGTTTGCAATATTTCTGCTATTAAGAACAGTGCTGTAGATAAACATTCTTGTAACTAAATCTTTGTGCAAATCACTGATTATTTCCTTTGGATAAGTACCTGGCAGTAAAATTGCTGAGAGGAAAAAAATTCATTTTTAAGGTGTCCAGTATTTATTGTTCAATTGCCTTCCAGAAAGAATTTGCCAAATTATAGTCTCATCAACATCCACAGAGTGTGTGTGTATCCATGTCCAACACTGTCTCTAACATTAGGCATAATCTTTTAATATAAACTTCACCTAATTATCTTATCCTGAAAGTGCTGAGTCAGAGTTTCCCAAAGGATGACAGTAGAGGGCATTGAAGCGAGAGAACTTTGAAAAATGCCTTATTCTGGGTAGAGAGCTCACGGAAGGGGCAATGATTCAAGTAAGGGTGTCCTTCTTGTTCAGTGATTTGCACAGTTAATTTCTAAGAGCTGTTGAGGGGCCAGGAGACATCTACGAGCCAAGAGAGGTGAAAGAATGGTTGTTTTTTATCCTGTGGGTTCAATTGTTAATACTGTTATTAATTTTTTAAATTAGGTTTACATAGTCCACCTAAGGGGAAGTGCAGTGGACTGAAAGAAGGCTTATGGAACCTCATGGAGTTATTAGAAGTCCTGAAGTTATATCATGGCTGCATGCAGAGCTGTTTTGGAAGTCAGCAAGCTTTCATGAGCTCAACAATTATGAAGTGCTTTTTTTTTGTTTTAGGAATTTGTTGTTGTTTTTGCTTTATATATATATTTTTTAGTTTTTATTTAAATTCCAGTTAGTTAACATAAAATTTTAAAGTACTTTGAAGTTTACAAGGCTTTTTATATATTTAGTATTGAAAAAATATTTAAGAACTACATTAAAAGAGATTTTTTACAATGCACCTAGAACTCAAACTTCTGTAGCACTGTTTTTAATTGCTGTTTTTTTAAATCAAAGTAATAATGTACAGAGTCTTAAAATTCAAATAGTAAAACAAGACTTGCAGTGAAAAATAGCAGACCTTTGGACAATTTCTAAATTGTCTAGAATTTTAGAAGCAATTTTTAAAACTTTTAGCTGTTTCTTTAGACATTTTCTTCAGTGCCACAAAATAAATGCTTATATTGCTATTTCTTGATTTTTTAAGTTATAAACACTTGATTTCCATAGAAGATTATAATTTAGTTCTCTTATATAACACATTCCCCATGCATCCATCCTCTCTTCTTTCACATTGTATAATACTTCTCTCCTTCCCCTTTCCATCCTCCTAATATTATTTTTGAAATGTTTTTATATGGAAAATTGCACACAGAGAGTAGTGAAAATAGTAAAGTGAACCCCAGTGTGCCCATCACACCTAGCTTCAATGATTATTAAGTTGTGGTCAAACTTCATTTATCCATATCCCCTGTAGAGAATAGTTTGAAGTAATTCCCAGACATCATATTATCTCATCTATACATATTTCAGGATTTATGACCCCAGTATAGATATATTACAGGGGTTTTTTTTGTTGTTGTTAAATTAGTTTATCATGCTGACCTTATTATGACCATGTAAATATTGATCATGGATTTTGGTTTACATCTTATTAATATGGAGCCAAACTTTCCAGCTGCCTTCTGAGAAAAGATGCAATGGAGATAAAATTTTTTTAGACTTTGTGTATCTGAAACATCTTGACCCTACCTTTACTCTCAATTAATAAGGTCAATTATAGAATTCTAGGTTGTAAGGGATTTCCCTCAGAATTTTTTTTTTTTTAAGATTTTATTTATTTGATAGAGAAAGACACAGCGAGAGAGGGAACACAAGTAGGGGGAGTGGGAAAGGGAGAAGCAGGCTTCTCACCAACCAGGGAGTCCTGTGCGGGGCTCGATGGGGGCCTTGATGCCAGGCTCAATGCAGGGCTTGATCTCAGAACTCTGGGATCATGACCTGAGCCAAAGGCAGATGGTTAACGACTGATGCGCCCAGCCGCCACTTCCCTCAGAATTTCTTAGGTGTTGTTTCATTGTCTTCTGTCTTCCAGTGTTACTGGGAAGATGTCAGCCATCGTGATTCCACAGTCATTTGTTTGTTTATTTTTACCCCCTTCTGGAATATTTTAGGATCTTCTCTGTATCTCTGGTGTTCTGAAATTTTGCGATGCTGTACTATACTTGTAAATTGCATACATATATTTTTATCCATTGTGCTAAGGATATAGTACATGCTTTCAATACAGGATCTCATGACCTTCGATTCTGGAAAATATTCTCAAATTATTGCACTGATGACTTCTCCCCTCTGTTTTCTCTGGTCCCTCCTTCAGAATACACAATCATGTTCTCTTCTCTCCCCCGTCCGTCCCTCTCTTTCTTCATTCCCCACCCTTCTCTGTCATTTGGTTTTGGATCTTTCTGAAAAGGGAGCCTGGAAGCCAGCATTTCTGGGAGACCAATGGGAATGGGGGCTTGTGGTCTCCCCACTGAGTGTACAGACTGTCACTTACCTCTCCCCGTTCAGTAAGATGTTTCACTGGACTGTTCTTGGTGGTTCCTGAACCAGAGCATTTCTGGTTCAGCCTCTTCACAGGGTAAATCTTCAGTCTTCCAGCAGTGTTGGTCAGGGAGAGGGTGGTCAGGGGTATCTATCTGATAGCTCTCATTTTCAACCTTTCCAGGGATCTGCACCTTAAAGGCACGTAAAGCTGGGAAACCTGAAATGTTGGTCATGTTTGCCTCTGCTTTCTATCTTTAAAAGTCGTGACCTCTACCATCTGCCTTTATTGCCTCCTCTTCTCTTTGACATGCATTTGTATACTTTTATCTCTTTTATTTTAGTGGGGCTTTAGGAAAGAGTAGAGATAAACACTTGTTTCACCCACTGTGTTTCACTCAAAGACTTAGCACAATGATTTTTATTTCTGTAGGCCACTTTTCTAAAGTAGTTAAGACACAAGGGGGCAAAATAACAAAAGAAGAAAAGGAGGAAGAGGAAGGAGAAAGGAGAGAAAGGTTGAGGGAGTGCTGCTGATCCTTGTGCCACAGATTTCTCATAGAGAATGAAACCAGGACTGAGTCCGGGCTTGAGTTTTTTTCCTGGGGTCTCTGGTGATGTGTGATCAAAGGTGGGTCATCTGGAGAAAGAGATACATTTGCCAAAAAGACATTAGTGAACTTTGGTTCAATACAACAAATATTTATTACAAAATGAATTTCCAAAGTCATTTTTCACCTTTTAACAGGAATTGATTTCATCATCTGCTTAATCAAATGGGGGTCGAGGTTTGGTTTTTGTTGTTGTTGTTGTTGTTGTTTGAGATAAATGGAGAGGAAAATGAAAGTATTTCCATTTCCATTATGGTTTGTTCTGTCCTTCCAATAAATTTCTGTTCAATCACCAATTAAAATTTGGGTCTCACAAAATATTTCATTTATCTCATCACTCTCTTACTCATTTCTTTCTTTTAATTCCCAGGGCAGGGTAACTTTTTTTTGTAGTAGACTGTAACTTAAGGCTGAAGGTGATACAGGCCTGTTTTCATCATGAATTAAGTTTCTCAGCACAGATTGACTACTATAATGTGGCAATTGTTTTGGGTCCTTTGGATGAAAAGGTAAACAAGGTAGGATCTTTATGAGCTTGAAAAGTTTATGGCCTTGTAAAAACCTGGCCCCCATTTTATTTTATTATTACTTATTATTGTTTTTTAAAGATTGGATTTATTTGACAGAGAGCAAGAGAACACAAGCAGAGGGAGTGGCAGGAGGAGAGGGAGAAGCAGGCTCCCCTCTGAACAGGGAGCTTGATTTGGGTGCCAGGGTTCTATCCCAGGGTGCTGGGATCATGACCTGAGCCCAAGGTAGACGCTCAACGCACTGATCCACCCAGGACCTGCTGGTCCCCATTTTAAATAAAGAAATGTATTATGAGTTGACAAAGTAATTTTGCACAGCTAGGGAATGAGCAGTTATCTCCCACACCCCTCTCCAGGCTGGCAGCGTTCCTGGCTGGGAGGCCCTATTCTGTAATGTTAAATCCCATAGATTTTAAATTAGTTAGGCTTGGTTCTCGTTCCAGCTTTGCCATTATCTCAGGGGTGGAGGATGGGGGAGAGTTGTGTTCTCTCTGAATCTCAGTTTCTCCATCTATAAAATGGGGAGAATAGTACCACTCCCGACGTGTTAGTTTAAATGTGGTACCGCATGTAAAAAGCCTTAGGCCTGGCTCTGAGGAAGAAGTTAATAAATGGGGAGTAAAAGCTTGAGAGGAGAGTGGAGAACCTGACAAAGATCTTGAACTCGTGTTCTAGTTCTGCCACTTTCTAGCTTTATTTCACAGAGGGAGAGAGATCACAAGGAGGCAGAGAGGCAGGCAGAGAGAGAGCGGGGGAAGCAGGCTCCCTGCTGAGCAGAGAGCCCGATGCGGGCCTCGATCCCAGGACCCTGAGATCATGACCTGAGCCGAAAGCAGAGGCTTTAACCCACTGAGCCACCCAGGCGCCCATGCAGTGTTTGATAACACACTGTCTCTCAGCTTCAGTTTCCTTATGTTTAAAATTGGGATACGATGTCTGTCTTCTATGGTTGCTGTGAGGATTGTCTTAAACAGGATGATGTGAGCCTCTTGGCCCCAGAAGTGTTTTGTGTGAGTCTCATTTCTACGATGTTAGGGATCCTGAGGCACTAGACTATATGGTGTGACTGTGTCCAAGAAATGCTGAGCATCTGTTTGAGCATTTGCCTGCCACACTGTTTGGTTATCTGAGCATTATGGTGCTTTCCTGAAAACTTCACTGAAAGCTAATTGTTCATTGTGAGAATTTTCTGGACTTGTTCAGTAGAGCTAGTCTAATCTGGAGGTGACCTTCGAAATAATTAAAAACTACCTTGTGTAGCATCATATGTGAAGAAAATGTCATTATTTCACTCTAAATCCTAAGACCTTCTCTTCTACAAAACATGTGAATAGCTTTTAGAAATTAAGTTATTTGGGATTTTTTGGTTTTCTTCGTAAGAGTAAAGAAATGACTTCCCTTTTCACTGGTGAGTAATCTGCTAATGGAGACTCATAGATAGAGTCATGGACTTTCGGAGCTAAAAAGTAGCTTAGAGACCACCTGATTAAAATTTTTAATTTTATTGATGAAGAAATTCAGCTCAAGAAAGGCTGTTCCTTGTCCAAGACTACAGAGCTATTAACTATGAAGCCTAAGAAAATAGCCAGGTTTCTGCTTACATTTCAGTTAAAACAACACTGTAATAAAATAACTCAATGTAATGTTACAACAGAACTCTTTAAATGCCTTCTAGTCAGTCTCAGCTTAGAATAGAAAAGATGGAATCCCAAAGGGTTTTCTAAACAAGTTTGTAGAAATTATATAAGAAAAGTTTTTAAAAAATTAAATTCATCGGTGAATTGAGATTTTGTAAGCATTCTTGAGTGTCTAAATTAACAGTCCAATTTTCATATGCTACATATCTATTAATTATGTATTTGTGTTCTTAATTATTTATCTCAAAATGTATCTGAAGCACCAAGTTCTTCTGGGTTAAGAATCCTGGTGAACATCACTGCTTATTTGTGAACCAGTCACTGATGCTCAGTAACTTGACCTGAGACTCAACCTCTTTTGACAAGATCCATCCTTCTTTACTCACTAGTGTTTATTGTGACAAATTATAGTGACCGTGAATACACAGTGTTTCTGGAAGTTCCTGTAGGAACACATGCACCAGCAAAATCCACGTGACTTGTGTGTCATCAAATGAAAATGAAGCATTTTAATGGTTGGCAGCAAAAGGAGCCTGACTCTGCTGTGGATAATATCTTCTTAGCTTTAAATATGGGCTGGAGAAATCGTCTTCTTTTAAAAACTCTCAGACAAAGAATGTAATTCACACTCTTGCTTTGAGAAGAGCCATTTCAAATATTGCTTTCCTTTTGCAAGCTGAAAAAGCTCCAGATTTGGAATTCTATTGCCCTTTTGTCATTTGGCTTCCTTCTCAATCCTCTGAAGAGGCAGTGACTGGGCACAGCGTGATCCTAGACATAGTGGAGTTGGGGCAGTGCCTGTGGAGGGAAAGCCCACAGTAAGTGCCATGTTTTGTTTAATTGGTCTAAGGGCCTGAGCATCCTTGGCAGCAGATATGCAGTTGGCTTTAATATCTGGTTTTGGGTTTGTGTTACTGCTTCCTTCTTCTTATATTTTGTTCCTGAGGATTTAGTTTTTCTCAATCTGCTATATCCTCTGAGTATATTAAAAATTATTATGAGTCCAATACATACTCATAGTAAAAAATGCAGACAGAACAAAAAGGTTATGCAATGCATTGTAGACCCCCTCCAGTGTCAGCCTTTGCAGGAAACACCATCTGTTCATTCTTGGGTCTCCTTTTAGACATTTTCCACGTGAACACACCCTTACATGTATATGATCTTGAATGGGAGTATAGTACATGTATAGTTCTCTTCCTTGCCTTTTCACTTAATAATATATTTTGGAGATCTTTTTGTATCGCCACTATGGTGAGCTCATTCTTTTAAATGACTAGGTAGTTTTCCATGCTAAGGACGATCCATTATATATTGTTTTTCTCATACCCTGTCCTTTCTTTCTCAGAAGACATACCTCAAGATAAGCATTCAGTCAATCTCATGCTTAAGGCTGGAAGAGGTCAATTTTCCAACCCCAAGAAAGCTGGTGGTAGCTTGGGAACATCATTAACCATCACCGTCTTGCTCTTCCCTTTTCACTTCTTGGTGTATAAGGGGTGGTGTGTTCCCCAGAAGGGGTGTTTCCCAAAGTCAGACCTGCAGTGGTGGCTCCAAGAGGCAGTGGACCATGGAAAAGTGAGTGGGAAGTTGGTACATCCATGGCAAATCGTTAGATTGGACATAATGAAGCAGAAAATCAAGGTACTGTGCTGTCAGAATTTTCAAGGTCAGGGATGCTGCTCACTCTCTTTTCAAGTCAGGTTAGCTCAGGGGCCTTTTCTAGTAGCTTTGCATGTTTTCCCGGACAGGATGGAGCTTATAAAGCCCATCTTGGGAAGAGCCCACAGACTCCCACAGGAAATTGAAATGTCAGTCTTTGCCTGCCTTCAAGCAAGACTACTAAACTTTGGACAAGAGAAGTTTTCAAACTCCTTTTAGAAGGGGAACCTATTTTTCAAATGAAATCTCTTTTACAATTCCCAGTAAACAAAAGACAAAAAGAAAGTGGAACTTCAGGGTATGGGTTTGGATCCGGTTGATCTTCCCTCCATCAATTCCCACGGTCCGGCATCTTACAGAAAAACAGAAAAACAAGTAGACTAGATAGACACTTAATTTTATCCAAGATGTTATGATTTTATCTTTCTTTGTCTTTTAACAGTATTTAGATACCATGAAGGGTTTCTACTTTGTGTATAATTTTGAAGAAGAAACATCTTCTCTTTGTCCTTTTTAAAAGGCCCTGTTTTGACCTTACTGGACCAAAGGGCAGCCTGTTGGTTGAAGATTAGATATATCACATCAGTTAACTTTTAGCTACTAAAGGAAAATTTAGAAGTATCCAGACTGGAGGAACTAGTTTGTAAGGGCAGCGAGTCTTTATACAAATTCCAAAGCCTGTGAGATTGATTGCTTTCAGTGTTTACTGCAGCCAAATGATTAACTAGGACCCTGAAACTGAGCCCACTGGAGAAGTGATTTATGCTGTGAATGCAGAAAGGATGTTTGCATATGACCATCGGATTTCTTGCTGAAGCCCTTTAAATATTGTTTATCTTGGGGACACCCACTGCTTAGAGCATTTTTATTTCCTTTTGTATTTTATATTGTTTTATGCCAGAGGCCAAGGCTAGCCTTGTAGTATGTATTGAGTTTGGTTTTTCAGGGCTTTCTAAGGGATGTAGGAGAAAGGCGTGTTTCAGACCAGTTCAAGTACGTAGTGCTCTGAAATTTTTCACTACTGCAAATGAAGTAGTTGGTTTTATGATTAATCAATATTTTTCTGACTAAAAAAATGCAATGCTCACAACCATTGAACCATACTATAATTATTTGGGATTTCAAAGGTAAAATATATGTTGATTAAAGCCAGAGTCACTTTTATGGAACCTTCTTTTTAACACTTCTCTCACACTAAAGTTTTATTATGGATCCAAAGCTCCCATTTCCCCACACTGAGATAGCATATATCATTCAAAAACATGTGTTGAGCACCTACTATATGTCAGTCAGGGTCCTCGGTCATTGGGATAAAACAGTGAAGAGAACAGAGAAAATTCTGACTCTCAGGGGGAACTTCATTTTTGTTCTTTTAGCTAGTCATTTAAAAATTTGGTGAAAAGTTGGGGCACCTGGGTGGCTCAGTGGGTTAAGGCCTCTGCCTTCGGCTCAGGTCATGATCTCAGCGTCCTGGGATAGAGCCCCGCATCCGGCTCCCTGCTCAGTGGGGAGCCTGCTTCCTCCTCTCTCTCTCTGCCTGCCTCTCTGCCTACTTGTGATCTCTCTGTCTGTCAAATGAATAAATAAAATCTTTAAAAAAAAATTGGTGAAAAGTCATCGCCACCCCTTCTGCAACAAATGTTATTTGAGAAAAATAATGTGCTTCAGGGTAGTGAAACTTTTTATTTTGGTAGGGAATTTAATTTTCTGCATATTCACAGTAGGGCTAATGAAAGATGAAGATATGGGCTTGTCCTGAGTAAAAAAGATAAATATCACAGTTTTTCAAAATGTGCTATTATCTACCCACATGTGAAGAATAAGACATTTTCTCAAAAATATACATTCCTCTAGGTGTAATGCAGACTAAAAAGAAAAAGCATTCAGTTGCAACTCTGTTCAATAGGGAGCAAGCATCAAGAGACATGAAGAGTCACTGATAGACACTTTCCTCGAATCCCTAGAGCAAGGGATTTCTAAAGTCTTCCCGTTTCTTATTTTTCTGTTATAACCAACAGAGTGCTAGGGCCTAACACCTGACCAGAACTGTCAAGAATTCTTACTCTTTGTTGAGAAGACATATACATTTTTAAGGTAGTGCCTTTACCTTCCTTTACAAAAATATCTTGGTCTGTAAATGGAAGGAATTATACTTAGTTAACTGCTGTTCTGAACAGGACTGAGTCTAAGTGATAGCTCAGAAGCTAAATCAGTATTTGCATTGTTCTATTTATTGTGTGTGTCATGTCACACTATAATTTATTGTACTACTACGTTATATTTTAGAAAAAATGAATGTTGGTGTTGCCATTAAGAAGGGTTGAAATCTGTTTATAAATTTGGATTGGTATGTGAATTCATGTGTGTTTGGAGTGCTATCCTTTGCATGGTTTCTGGAGAGGCAGGGTACTCCTCAAGGCACTTTCCTCCGCCCCCTGTTCATGGGAAAGATTGAGGTGCAGGAAGAAGACTGAGTGGCTTAAGGTAACTGGACAACACTTGGGGGTAGGGTTGAGATTCTCACCTGCATGTCTTTGTTTCGGGCTCTGGGTTGCTTATTCCAGGCTTCCAGGGAGAGTAAAGGACTTGCTGATTCGAAATTGAGTACCTGCTTTAACTCAAACCTAATTGTTGTTCAAAGTTGTAGACTCTTATTTTCTCTCCAACTAGAGGCAAGCATTCTGAATTCAAGAAAAGACCTTTCCCTTGTACTTTTTTTGTGTGTCCCTCATGTCACATAGTTCTTTGCATATAAGCCCAAGTATTTGCTGATTGATTGAGAGTGGCCCAGTGCTAATAACTCACGGGTAATTACTGATTCAGTTTTGGAGAATTCATTGATTTGTTCCACAGATATTTGTCAAGGTCTTAGTGTGTGCTGAAGAACTAGTGGGAATAATTACTCCTTTGGTTGGATCTAAATGTGATTTTCAGTACTAATGAATTTATATGACATGACCAGGGAAATTGGTCTCATTACTTGTAGACACGTTCTTTTAGCTTACTGGTCCTACTCCCTTTCCTGACTAAGGATAGCTCAGAGTTCTCCTCTCTTTCAATTCTCAGTGACCCAGCATAAGCTTAAAGCTTCATTATTGCTCCCCGGGATTGCTGCTATAGGCTAACAGCTTTCTGTATTTCACTGGTGTTCTTGCCTCACTCATGCCCCCTTCTGGGTTCTTCCACAGCGATGCTACAGTGATCTTTCTAACCCGAAGACAGGTCATATCCCTAAAGTGCTTTGTCCATGACATACAAGACCTTCTGCTTGCCTTCCAACCTTAATTTTAACTATGCCTCCCCCTTCACACTTTGTGTTCTAGCAATGTCCCATCAGTGGCAGTATCTCCTGGACTGAGAGTTCTGTCCGCATAAATCTCTTTGAATCTCTGAGATATTCAGGAAATAGTGGGGTCCTATAAGCATCTGTGGGAATTGAATTTTGCTCACTCTTTAAAACTAACAAGATTTCAGTTTGCTAGCAAGCCAAATTACATTGCCTTCTGTCTAATCCCTTATATTCTTTTTGATGGATTCAGCATTGTTTGTCAAAGCACTTTGTGAAATGGAAAATAGATGGCTCTTTCCTCTCACTGCTCAACAAAATTCAAAATATATTTAGAACATTTAGCATTTGATAAGTGGTAAAGACTGTCTGTGTATTTCTTCGGGTTGTCCTCCTCCTCATCTGGTATGAGGAGGTGGTATTAATTTCTAAAATAATAGAAAGGCGGAGTAAAGTAAAGCAGGAGACTTTCTGTGTTCTTCAAAGAATCTTTTGCCTTTTGGCTATCTTGAGAACAGAACATGAAGTAATTTAACAGATTTCTCATTGTTCCTTGAATCTGCTTTACCTTTCATAATTTTTCCCTTTTCAAGTTCTGTAAACCAATTTTCCTTGTAATATTGATGACAGCATTTATTCAGCAATGCTCAGTCAAAGTCTGTGGATCCAGTGTTATTTTACGATCTCTTTGCTCAACTAAATCAAATTTCCTTGCTTAAGAAATCTGCAAATTATTCAGAGTCTTTTGTTCAGTGTAAATTTATCTATTCTAACAAATTTGGATTACTTATTATTCCCTATGGTTTTTTTTTTCTTCACAGCCACTCTTATTTATGGGTTTTTTTTTTCTTATCCCTATTTTATTAGTCCAAGAGTCTGCGAAATATGTGTGCAGGTAATATGTGGCATGCCCTTTATATTCAGAGATGAGCCCACTCACTGTTGGAATTGTTATCTTGAGTTGTGCTTCATGGAAATGCAGAGATAGTAATGTCACCCACAATTTCTCTTAATCTCTTTATCCTCTTAGAACTAATGGTGTACATTTTAGAGGGAATGGCATTATCTCTGTGTAAAGATTGATATACTCTGAGCAAAAATTCAGGCTTAGTGGAATTAAGTAACTTGCTCAATAACTGATCTGTTTGCCTAAAACCCACTTAAAATGTTTTGGTTTTTGACATGGGATTTTCTACACATTCTTAAAAGGAAAAACAACAGTATAAGGAACTCACATGTACTCATCCCTTAGTTTTAAAAGCTAGCAACGTTCATCTATTTTAGGGCCCAGCCTTTAGCACTTGCTCCATCCCTAACATAGGTTCTAAAGAAATTCAGTTGACATCAGGAAGATCAGAATGTATCAGAATTCTTTTTCGGCCCATTTTGACTGCATTTATGTAATTATTCTCATAACCACTTTAAATCATGCTCATTGTTATTTTAAAAAACTAAGAAAATCCATTTTTAATCCCTGGAGAGGAAAAATGCAAAAATAAGCAAATTGGAAATCTTAGCAGATGGGTAATTAAAAACAAACAAAGCAGAATTATCCTGAGAGTTTTATCACAGTTCCAAATACTAAGAATGTGTACTTTATTTGGGAGATTAAATATACCCTGTCCTTGAATATCTAGCAGCAGATAATTGACTTTGTCTTGAGTTTTCTCCACTCTGTGGTCTGATGTGCTTCCTTTTACCATCTTCCTGGCTCAGGGAGGCACAGAGGTAATGGAGTAGCATGTGTGACCCTGTGTGACAGTGTCCTGTGTGACAGTCATCCACTATTTTTGGATGAGGCACTGGATTATTTTTTATTATTCATATCACTTCTCTATTATCTACACACAGATAATAAAACATTGAGTCAGGTAGCTTCATTAAACTATAAAATCCTTGAAGCCATAGCTTGTTCACCTTGTATCCCCAGCACCTAGGACAGGGCTTGAATTCCAGTATGTTCTTGGTGCACATTAGTTGGCTGGAGATGGAGACGGAGAACCAACCTAAGATATGCCATTGGTTAAGAACCTACATGTGAAATGCTTTGTTATTAAAACTGAATTGATATACTCTAAACAAAAACTTTTTTGGCGTGTGTTTAATGTAAGAAAAGGATTGTTGGGCGCCTGGGTGGCTCAGCGGTTTAAAGCCTCTGCCTTCGGCTCAGGTCATGATCTCAGGGTCCTGGGATCGAGGCCCACATCGGGCTCTCTGCTCGGCAGGGAGCCTGCTTCCTCCTCTCTCTCTGCCTGCCTCTCTGCCTACTTGTGATCTCTCTCTCTCTCTCTGTCAAATAAATAAATAAAATCTTTAAAAAAAAAAAAAAAAAAAAGAAAAGGATTGTTATTGTTATTTTGAGAACAAACTGAAAAATGAAAAAATTAAACTGATCTAATATTCTGAACACATTACCAAGAATAAAGTAAATGGAGTAAATCATGCTAATATGGGAAGGAAAGAAAACAAAATCTAATGGGGGGAGAGATTATAGTTAGAAAGCAAAGTTATTTTTCAAAACTATTATTTCTGTCATGACCTTTTCTTCAAGTTAACTGATGATACAGTCGCTTGCTTTTTCCAATATAGAAACACATGGCATTCTAGGAGTATGTTTATAACCCACTGTGAAGAGCAAGTAGCAAAGAAGAATGCTCAATTGTGCATTTTAAACAGCATGCTTCGTGTGGTCGGGATGAAATGTTATTCTGCTTGTACTGTGGTATCTTTTACATCTGAGCAAACATACCTGGCTTACTTTTCCCAACTTCCTCCTCTTTTCTCTCTTCAGGAAATCAGTTTGGTTGAGTTTCTTGTGTAGGGCGAAACCCATGGATTTGCACAGAGCTTGTGAACAGGCCATCAATGGGATCTCTGTTAGCTCATTTTTCATCAGGGAGATACATTTCTTTCCCAAAGCTGTGATCTAGGAGGGTTGCCAAGCAGCTAGAGTTTAAAAAAAAAAAAATACACAAAAAACAGCAAACAACGTAATTCTTTCATGTGATGATCTCTCCCGTTGTGCTCATTATGCTGTTGCTGGCTGACCAGTTCTAAAATAGAGTCCAAGGTTCCTTTGCCTTCAGCTCTTTCTGTGTTTTTGGAATCTTAGTCAAAGCTTGATTCCAAATAATTGTCCACTGACAGCATTCAAAGGGTAGAAGTAGAAGACTCTCTGTTTATAGGTTAGGATGAAATTGAAGAATGATGAGAGCTCATGAACAATTTCTCAAGTTCACTTTTCTGAGCTTAGCAGGTGTAAAATATTTACAAAGCTTTTATGTGTATATCTGAACTTGGGTGTTCTTTGAACTCAAAACCCTCATCTTTTTTGATATCGCTGTCTATCTCTTTGGCAGGATCTATGATGATCACTTAAAACACCAATGTATTTTCTTTTCTTTCTGGATCCTCAGCTGGACTGGTAATGGAACAAACCAACTGACACAATTTGCTTCCATCTGCTTAATTTTATGAATGCCTCTTTGGTATCCAGAGCCAGCTCTCCTGACAAGAAGAAACAACAATGCCTATCCACTTAGTGGGGGGCCATTTTTTTTTCATTGTGAGTACTTCGATTTGGCTTATGTGTAAGATTCTCTAAAGAAGGAGTTGTTTTTCCATTAGATAAACAAGACACTGTCCCTAGGTGGCTTTGGAAATCTGAAAAATGACCTCTGCTTCAAGGAGACCTTTCTGATGATTGAATTGAATCGACTGATTTTAAATGTTACACCATTAGTGAAAAATATCTAACAATCCCTTTTGGGGCTTGGGATAAATGTGGATTTAGCTCAGCTGTTTTCCTTTCAGGGTATCACTGTGGTTACTCTCTCCCACTGCTTCCACACCAGAAGGATGGTGTGGACAGCCCACTGCCAGTTTTCAGCAGTGAGGTGTTCATCTCGTTCTAGTGCCTTCTTTCCTCTGCTGCAACCATGGGGTTAGGACATGCATACTCTCCCTTTTCTAACCTCTGAGTCCCAGCAGCACTTTCTTTCTTGGCCTTTCCAGCTATTCTCACTACTTTGATTGCTCTCTGGAAGTTTCTCCTTTAAGGTCTGCTGAGTAAAAAGAGTGATCACCAGCTATGGTGCTCAAGCAACATTCAGTGAATGAAGTTCTTGTGTACATTGTAATCAACAAGCAAAACATTCCTATTTCACCTTGAAAGTATATTGCATATTACATTTTTAGGCTTGTTACGATTAATAATATGCTCAAAACAAATGGCATTTGGATTCTTTTGATCTCAGTTCTCTGTGGCAAAACTAGGTTTTTGTTTACTTTCCTATACTTCACATGACCTCTTTTCCCAATGCAGGCTGGTTGTTGGATTCTCTTGTCCATTTAGCTCTGCCATGGTTGTTTTATTTTTAGAAATCTCTTATTGGAAAATGGCTGTTATGTTGATATGGTGTTAAAGTTATGGTCACTGTGTTTTCGCTTTGTGTATTCAGTAATGATGTAGAGTAGCCATAGTGATTGGAATCAGTAGACATTTTCTGAGATAATTTAACTATAGTCTTTAAACCAGGCAGGAACAGGAGCTCTGACATGTGGGACAATGCTTCTCAATCACATATTATAGCATCTGGTCAGCGGTGAAGTGAGTCACACACAGTTGATACCACTGATGAGGTAAAACTTATCAGTAGGTAAGTGTTCACAGACTCTCTGGGTCTGTACTTTCAGCAAAAGAAAGCCAAAACTCAGTGGATACATTTTTTGAGAGAAAAACCATCAGATTGGAATACAGACTAACTAAATCCTTTGGGGGCTTCATTGAGGGGAACTTGATGGCACAGGAATATAAAAGGTGGGCCTGAAAATTCAGAGAGAGGTGAACCAGAGAGGCAGATAGAAAAGATGTGATGGTGTGGATAATTGAGTTTTTTGGAGTGGGGCAGTAAGTGGCTCCTGTGGGTGGCATGTTGTTTGAGACATGCTGTAGGACATGGCTTCTGTGTTGCTATCAGCTGTATTCTGGAACTCCTTTAAATGATTGTGATTCAAGAGCAAACGGAAATTCTTGTTTGGGCTACCTGTTTTTTTTTTTTTTTTTTT